>JAUEKZ010249938.1:0-12440 GCA_031471865.1 Melibe leonina
AAAGAACTGGCAGATACTTTGAAATCAACAGATGTACACTCGGATTCCCCGAAATTCCAAAATGAAATTGTGAAATTCACTAACCTGCCCATAATGGACTCTGGGTTCGATTGATAAGTTATGACATGCTGCACAGTGTCACCAAATTGTAAGGTGCCAATCTCTTTCTTATGTGCAAAAATCTTATTGAGATCCCTTACCAGAGAGCGCCTCTTAGATGCCTCTTGCTTAGAGGCAACTTCAGCCCGTCTGTCAGTAATGACACTTCTTGTTATGACCTCACCAAGGACTTTTTTAGATCTATCCTTCTTTGTGTGTCTCACAGCAAAGCTTATGAGGCTTAATCTCTGGTTTGGTGGGTTCGAATCCAGCCATTGGAGGGTCTTGTTCATTTTGCAACGAACTTTGCCGCTCAAAAACCCCATGGTGGCATTTGGGGCTCTCCTCCATAACCTATCAAGCGAACCCAGGGTCCGCTCAGAGGAAATATTGTGGGTGGGCGCAGATGCTGCCCGGTCCAAGATGTCTCTGGATGGGTTCAAATATTTCCCACCATTCACAAAGTCTACCAGCTGCCGGGATAGAACGGATTGAGTTGCTAGCAAGGCAGACTCCAAGGAACCTCTTTGAATTTCCTCATCATCTGCAATGTAATTAAGAATGCATGAAATAACATCATCTGTCTCTCCATCAATCTGTTCTCCAAAGACATTAATTTGGGGCTGGAGAAGAACACCCACATCAGCAATCCGGGTTTGGAGCTGGGCCATGCACAACTGCACAAGGTTCCCCTTTGAAAGAAAGAATAAACGCAAAAAGAATCAATTTAGTGTTAGAATTAAAAAACGATTTAAGAATGGGTCACACTACATGAAAGAGGATCCTTGCAAAATGATCTATTTAGCCCTCCTAAAACCTTCATCTCTTGCCCTGCTGGTCAACTGCGAACTGCCATAAACATTAGTCATAAGTCAATATACTTTTTTTAAAAATTAACATGGTGAAGTTAACATAAACAACCAATAACTGAATGTTCTTGCGGTACAATAATCTGTCTGAAAACAAAAATTACCATTTCAAGATTTGACATAGCAGAGGAATAAAACTTTGTCATCCATGGTCCGCTAAATGTCTTTCCCACAACTGCAAGACTCCAGATTTGCGCCATGATCCTTTTGTTCCTCAAATCTTTCAGGATACTTGAACGAAGAAGTCCGGCTGGAAAATGTAAAGACACAAAAAGATGTAAGAAAAAAAATAGCAGTGCCCTTGGGCATTAAAATTTGAGACACCTACCTTTTAATTTCAATAAGTTATTATAAACAAACAATAATATATTATAGAGATGCTATATCATGACAAAAGTTACTAATCTCGTCTTAAATTTTACCTGCTGTGCTTTGATTCTGTATGAAGCTTTCAAGTTTGTCCTCATGTAGATGGACCAGTCCAGCCAGATGAAACAAGACGTGGAGTCTGTTGCCAACATATCTTGGGAATGTGCCCACAGGGATGTTCTGTTGGTGGAGGAAGTTCTTGAACCCAACTGGATCTCCTTTACCATCTTTGTAACTGTCAAAGTATAAAAAGAGACATCTTTGCTTAATAACCCTTCAGCGCACAATAAAAATACTTACACATTCTAAGAATCATTTCCAGCCTGCACCCCACTCTATAACTTAGGCATAACTATAACCTGAAGTGAAGTTCGATAGATATTTGAAATCATATGAATATGAACAGGCAAAATCACTGAAACTTCTTTCTCTACTGTATCTATCGACTGGCTTAGCAGCAGTAAAATTATTATACTGACGAAGCGATAAACAACATACCTAAGCACTGAAATTGCTTTGATCAGATTTGCAGCCGTTCCCTCATATCCAAAGCAGCTGCCCTGGATGCCATGCTGTGTGTCAAACTTCACCAGTGATGTTTTGACGTCTCTGGCGACACTGTCCAACGGATGCACGTTGCAATTCAGAAGCAACAGTTGGCTGTCTAACTTGTTGCACAGCTCACTGGTGACAACTGCATTAACGGCAGCTCGGTCTGTGAGAGTGCAGGATGTCATTGACTTTAAAGTTGTCAAGACTTGTGTCGCAGGCAGGCCATGGAACTCTGAATAGAGACCAGCAGCATCGGAGAGAGCACTGATGATGTGTGTCACGTAGTCAGAGCTCTTTCCTCCTGGCAGATGACGCACGTCAAGCACAAGGCACTGCACCTTGTTTGCTGTCAGGTGGATCTCGTTCACGTGAGCGCTTTCGATCGTTGTGGCATCCCATGATAGGCAGAGGGACGTTTGTCCTTGCATTAACATGAAATCAATGAGGTGGATGGAGCACAGAACACCCAGTTCATATGCTATCTGTGAGCATGTTGCTGGGGATGGAACTTTTTTTATCTCCTTGTTCAAAACAATTTTTAAAATAGTTTTTATTAACTCACCACAACTATTCACAGGCACATCACAAACTACATTCTTGTAATTGGTGATACACGCATCTCCTAATCGGATCTGAGTACTCTTTACTGCACTTCAACTCTATCACCTCACTGTCCATGGTGGTATCTTCTTTTGAGGTCGTCAGATATTCTGAATATTTTTTTACTGCTTTCAGTTCTGACGATAACTCACGAATACGATTTTTCAGAGTCTTATTCAATTCTCTGCATCTAAAACAGAACAAACCCTTTCTATATTTTTCAATGCAGAGGTCACCGAAACATTCTTTTTAGGTCTGTATACCAACTGGATGTTGTTTCTTTTAATTAATTGTTTTAACTCAACAATTTTGTCGCTGTATCTTTTCAGCTTTTGTTTTTTTGTCCTCAAATTCAATTCTTTTCTAACTGCAGCAGCAGACTTCTTGAATTTGTGCGCAGTCGACTTATGTGATTTGATTTTGTTAGCTAAAGAAAAGTTAGCTTTTTTAGCTGACGAACAATTGAAACAGTCTCTGCGTGTTTTGACTGGAGTTGAGGGGGTGGATGGATATGGAGTTGATGGACGTGTAGGCGAGGGGGTGGATAGACGGGGAGGTGAGGGGGTGGGTGGATGGACGGGGAGGTGAGGGGCCGAGCAGGTAGATGGTTGTAATACTGGAGTTGGAGGTGAATAGTCTGATGATTGTATATAGAATTCTGTGCACAAAAATAATTTCAGTTCCTCCAAGTGTCTATTCTTGTTTTTACACAAAGTTATATAACGATTATAGATGGATCTAATTTGGGGAATTAGAGTGGCAGTACTAGAAGTGGAAGTGGAAGAGTATGAATTAATCAGCAGCTCTGCTATCTTTGTGAAAGGGATTGTCTTTTTCCTTCCTTATAATGTTTTTAGGGTAGAACTTATATGATAAATAACTGTTCCATTGTAACATATACACTGTCCAGACAATTTCACAGAAATCCATTTGTAGGTAACTGAAAAAGAAAATAAAGGAATAATTGTAATTAATCAAATCCAATTATAGAAATAATTCTAGCAAGCATTCAAATAAACAATACTCTACGAAACTGGTTAGTCATAGTCCTAAGTCTAGTTAGTTCGTACAATGGTCTCCAACATAAACAAAAAGGAGAGTTTATTGAACCACATTGAAACTTCACTTAATCTACAACTACCTTTCAAATCAACAATTAATAATATATTAAGTATTGAATTGTAAATGTTAAATACTCCTTTTGTGGTTATGGAAATCTAACACTCAATAGATAATATAGAAAAAACGCCATAATGCGATCAATAAGTCTTATGAATGGAAGGGAGCGCCATTACAACAGCCAGGTTGAAAGTCTGAGCCAGGCAAACTAGCCTCGCTCGAGGTCCGTGTGCGCATTCTCCAGTTCGCGTGAGCATGAATCAAGAGTTATGATTTTAGGCTCTAAAATAAACTAGAATAGCAAAAGAACAAACAAGGAAAGTTTGAAAAATACAAGACGGATAGTTTTTAAAATATTTAGTACACAAACTTACCCAATTTTTAGATGAAAATATCTCCAGATCTACCGCTTCGAATTTTACAGGACGTATGCCATTTTGATCAGCTTTTCTTTGCTATTCAAATGATGTATCGGAAGTAGGTCTAAAGCAATGAAAACGAAACGAAATACTTTGGGGAAATAGACGACCGTAAATTCGGCGCTCGCCGCCGGTCACAAAAACGAACGGGCCCATGGCAGCCGTATTCACGGCCCAGGCAAGCGTTTCATTAAAGTGCCTAGATAGAAAGAGGAACAAAACACGGCCCAGCTGAGCCCAGCTAGTGTCTCTGAATGGTAAAAAAAACATGTTGTGAAAATGCATGTAAAAATTAATTTCACGACAAGGCTGCCTATTAAATTAAACTGGTAGTCCAAAAGTTCTTACCTTTCTCTCTCAAGGCCAAAATTCTATCCAAGAGGATAAGAGATTCTACAACGGGTGCAAGACTGAGACGAATGGTGTAGAATGCTACTACTCGTTTCCAATGTTTTGTCATATTTTCACAATCATCAAGCATGGCCTGAGGAACTTTTAAAATGTCTTTGTTCAATTTCTTCAAGATTTCTGTAGCATAGCTGTTGATAAATTCAAAGAGAGAAGTTTCTTCTATTCATGTATCATGTCAAATCTATTGCTTATTTATTATAAACATGCACAAGTAGAAATTGATGAAGGTCTATTGGTAAATTTCTAAAGATGAGAATAGTAATTTAAAAATTAAAGGAAGTAATCGTACATGCAAATTAAAGATTGCTTTCCTGTCTGTAAATCACCTCTTTATCACCTTTGTTGAGAGATCGATATTTATTTTCATTGTAAATCATCTCTCTGTGAAACGACCCTGGCAGGGTCAAAGATTGGCTGTTCTTTAAACTAGCCTATCATCTTACTCACCGCTGTGTGCTTATATGACCATTACAAGTGCCCTAAAACTCTCAATAAACAAACAAACAAAGATTGCTTCATGAAATTGAAATGTCATCAAAATTTCAGAGTCAGGTCTGCCTCCGAAAAGTCTGTCCACAAGAGAGAGAGTCTTTCCTAATTTCACATGTCCCTCATCCAGATCTCTTCATCTCCAAGCAAGGATTTATAATATATGAGAAAGAGACTTTATAGCACTGATTGATTAGCTCCAAGTACTTAATATTAATATGAATAAACCTGCTACTGCTACAGGGGAAAGCATCATCAAATTGACATGTTTACATCTGTGAAAGCAGAGGAAACAACTTCGTATTATTCTTTCTTGTCATCTTTCCAGTGTATGTAGGAACCAAATGGTAGCCATTACTAATGGTCACCATCCATCGTACAAAGCATCACAAGAACTAACAGAGATAATTTAAAACAGTCAGGGATTCTGCTCCAGTCCCTCTATCCTTAAGGTTATATGAGGATTTGAACATATCAAGACACATCACATAATAAAAGTATCCAGGAGAGAAACACAAAATTTGTACTAGTAACTCAAATAAACTTAAAGTAAAAATCTGTTGTTATTACTTTAAAAAACACTTATGGGCTCCTTTCTTGGTGACAAGTCGTACTTGGCCACTCTGAAAGTTTGGATCAGTTTTTGTCAGAAGATATTGCAGAGCAGCTCTGTATGAATGGACCTTCAAGTGGTCAGTGTTTTCTGGGAGTAAAAGCAAAACAATACAAAATATCTTAATTTACAGATTTGTTTAAATAAGAACATTAATTTGCAATCATCATGGCACTTATAATTATTCATATTAAGCTTTTACTTAGGAATAAATAACAAAAATTGTGATGTGGCAAACATGATTCATTTTCAACAATTTATTCGTTGCGATTTTTCTTTGACCACAGGAAGATCTTGTGAGTGAGTCAATTAAAACAAATAAAATAAAACAAAGCAATTCAGGGAAAACATTTATTACGCTTTTAACAAGAAGAACCAAAGTGAACCAAGACACCTTTTAACCTCTGGCAGTAGGCATCTGCAGAATGACAGGCCATCTCTCTGGTCTCATAGTTCAAATCATGATTGGGAATTTCATGAAGACATTTGCTCATTGGGTAACTCTTCACACTGGAAGGAAAATAAAGAAAGTTATCAAAGTCCTAACAACAAGCTTAGTGGGAATATCTTACTTGCGTGATTCTAAACCCCTGCCTCCCCCTCTTTCCTACTCCCCCTTTGGCCTGCAAGTCCAACACTGTCTTCACTTTGCAATGTCTGAGTGAGCGATTTCTGGTGGTTGATCGATCCCAAAGTAGAAAATAAACAATAGAGAAAAAAACCCTCTTTCAAGTTGTTTTGGTTTAAAGACAGTCATGTGTAGAAGCATTTCAATTTCAGTTTATCGTTACAAAGACAAAGAAGAAACTAAACCCATACAAATTATCCAATTCTTTGCGGTTTATGACATTTTTCAGTTTATTTTCTTTCGGTTAAAAGTAATTCTACTTAACAAACACGCGGGTGGTCTAGTAATAATATGTAACAAACAAGTTGGGACCGAAGGTCAAGAGGTCTTATCCAGGGGTTGTCGTTATTAAAGGGTGTTGCCATCAAGAGGTTTCCCTGTCCTACACATGTGGGGTTTAAGTGGTCGATGTGGTAGTGTTTATGTGTAGTGAGTCTGTTCTTTTTAACTCACCAGTGATTGGCTGCCCCCACCCCTGTGGTCACATGCTCCATCTTCATGTAGCAGCATGGCACAGAGGCCAGTCCCACAAAAGATGGACTCTCCACAAACAGTCGCATCAGTGATGGTGATAAATCACCACATGCATGGAGCCCCGTTAGAATGTATTTATCTTCGCCAGCCTCACTTGAAACTAGAAAAAAAAAGAAAAGCCTTTATTCAAATGAAAATTGTCCCCTCAAAGGTAATTTCACCTTAACACATTTATATTATAACTTATAACTGAACTGAGTAAAGAATACCAATATCATTACATTTACATTAAATTCTTCTTGTTAAATTTTTTAATGTGAGAATATTTGAGAAGATACATTTGATATCAAGATATTTATGTTCAATCACATAGTCTTCAGAAGAACATTGTACTTGGTAAACTGTGATTAAAAAAAGCAGAAAATTTACAGATTGTTAAAGATAATAACGCAAAGTGAAAACGTAGGCATGCATACAAAAATTGTCATGAACATAACAGGGTGTCACATTAACATATTTTAAAATAATAAACACCCAGTGACCTTTTCTGTACACAGAACTCCTTCGATTAAGGGCCTCCTACATTACAAGCAAAACTAGAGAATCAAGAACATCCATGATATTTTTCCATTCCAGATGAGCAAGAAGTCCATCTACCGATGACAACCATGCACGCTTGAGACATTAAAAAAAAAAAATGGCATCATGGAGTACTCCGTCCTATAATGATGAGAAAATATTAAGTTGTGTTGGAAAAGGTAACACAATAACAATAACCCAATTAGTTACACAATGGTGTGAAAAATCAAACATAAGAACCCACAAGGTATCCTCCCACCATTTAGACATTTTGGACATAAGAAACATACAAACTGAACATAAATGAAAATAAAAATAATATAAGGCCCTCTTTACAATACCTTGAGCTCTATTTTGTTTAACAATATCCAAAAAGTAGGATGTGTCAATGTCATGTCCGATATGACAGACAACATGACTTGGCAATTCTTCTACTGCAGAACACAGTTGAGTAGTGGGTGGTGCATTTAGAGATGAGGGAGTTGAGTTTTTATTGTCATTGTCTACTGGTGATGCATCAGGATTTGCTATACTACTACTATCCAGCCATGAAACTGTATTGCTAGATGATGATTCTGACTGGGATAATGAAAAAAAAAATACCCAGGAGAAATTATTATTATCAGATAATATTACACACAACCAACCACAAATCTAATAAGAAACGGATTATCATACTTTTGTGTTATTTTCTATTCATTAAATAAAATATTTGTAAATATATGCCAACTCTATTGCATTCTTATAAAACATTTGCCCTGTCATTGTTGTGAATACAGACTACAGAGAAATAAAAAGTATTCACAGAAATCACATTTTACCTGAAAACAAAGAAAAGAGTATGCATTATAATTATAACCAGGCCACCCATGAGTTTCTGTATAATTTTGCTACGCTTTTTCTCATTTGTAGTTCAAAATGATTTCAGATTGTTATCTTCAATCGCCTCAAATTTCATATAAATTCCAAAATTTCAAGCCTTTACAAATGGATGAGTAAATGTAAGCTGATGACACGTAGAAAAAGAGCATGAAACTCTCAAATAGGGTTCCTTTTATAAAATGTTCAGCTTAAAAATCATCCAAAACAGTTTTAAAATTAGTTTTGATTCATTTGAGAATATACAGATTTGTTACCGTGGACAATTTCAGATATTTCTTGTGGACATCCTTTTTCAATTCCCTATTGGAAAGAATTGAGAAGAAAGAAAAGCTGTGATAAAAACCTATTAATTACATATTTAAAAAGATTATCAACCAAAAATAATCTTATCACATCGAACAGGCTTTTAAATTGCTTCATAACAAAAAAGAAAAAAACAACAAAACTAAATCAATTAATTTTCAAACTTTAGTTATTTGATAATTAATTATATGGCAACATGCCCTAGTCATTTTGAAGCACACCTGTCAAAATCGGATGCTTTTGGTGCATGACCACCATCGGCCTCCACAGTGGTCACTTTCAGGCCATAACAAAATGTCAGGAGCCGAGACAGGTGGCCCAAACCTGCCCCCACATCTATGACATTAGTGCACTTGTTAATCCCAGACAACAAATGGATGGACTGAAATGCAAGAATGTGAAAAAAAAAACCCAAAGTACTTACTAAGATTGTTTAACAGTGCTGTTAAGATTTAAAAGCTAGTCTTAACACTATTAAAGGAAATAAAGAAATGATTTTTCATGTACCTTTG
Source organism: Melibe leonina (assembly GCA_031471865.1). Lineage (NCBI taxonomy): Eukaryota > Metazoa > Mollusca > Gastropoda > Nudibranchia > Dendronotidae > Melibe > Melibe leonina. Next base: position 8,919 of record JAUEKZ010249938.1, read on the forward strand.
CAGAAATACATCTACGTACATAACACATTTCTCTGTGTTGATGGGAAAGAAAAACGAAAAAAAAAAGAGTTCAGATAGACAAGAATTAGAATATAGATAAAACTAAGAATAGCGAATCACATTGATTGAGATTTATTGGGATTGGGATAAGCGATCTGTAAGGATAAGGAATACAAGGATGAGAAATAGCCAAATGTTTGAAGACTTAAAATCCCATCAACAAAGTAAGAAGGCCTAAGATAAGACAAAACTCACAGCTTTGTGAAAGATATTAAACTTCATGTTTACAGATTTTTGACAGGCTATCATCATCCCGTAAAAAGACAAAGAGATTTTTAAAAATAAATAAAGAAAATAAGAGAACTGCTAAGAAAAGTTGAATAAATGATTAAATTCAAGCAGGTCCACTGATCACTTGGCTTACAGATCTCATTGAATAGTAGTAATGTTAAACAAAACAATAAACATCAAAGGATGACAAATTGGCCACTGACAGATTGGTTCTATTTGTAAACAACAATAGCAATAGTGAGCCTTTTGAAAGTACACTTCAACATAATAATAAATCCTACCTGTCCTAATTTTTGAATCTCATGCTGCTTTTTAGGCTTGACATGCTTTCTAAATATGTGCTGCATGTCCATGCATTGCCCATTTTTATATCTAGGAGGCTGAAAAGCTGTAACATTGACATCATGAGAGCATTCACCAACTCTCTGCTTTGAATTTGAGGATAAATCCTGTCTTTGGTTTCCTGCCTTCAGATTGGATGATACACATTCTATTGTTTCGGCGGCATCCAGATCCACAGCTGTCCTTTTCACAGATAAGTAACTGCTGTATGCTTTGAGGCATAGTAGAATCAAAGGTGATATCCTGAAGATTGAATGATAATAATGTTAAATTTTACTGCTCATTATTTTAGTATGTCCACTTTCAATAAATGTACCATTTCATTTTAAGAAAAAAAAACCTGAGTAAGAAATTTTAAAAATAAACCAGCAGCTCTAGCAAAAGAAAATCAAATACATTAATAGAAATTTTAAAAATAAGTTTGCAATCATTATTGCTGTTGTTGTCCTTCTTGTTCTTCTCCTTCATCTTTTTCATATTTTCATTATCATACATCACAACGGAATTCAAAACGCTCGGGATTCCGAAATTATTTCCAATTAACTGTTTTTGGATTATAGTTTTTTTTAACTACCATCAACTACCATTGACCATTATCTGCATCTGTGTTGTGTGTGAATGTGTCAACTAAGACATGTATCACATATGACAGGACACACAATGCAAAGAATAAAAAATTAAATGATTTAGTAAAGAATACAAGTATAAGTCCAAGCTTAACCCCTCTTTTGACAGCCATATCATCAGTGACAACGTACTGATTCGGATTGTGATGTGCAGACATAACAAATGATTATGACTGAATATCTCACATAGGTAGTCACTGTATACTCACACCTGGCTAGTCTTAGGACTGCTCCAATAATACCAAGCACCATAATAAAAGTTAAGGACAGCAGCGAACCCCACCACTAGTTCCAAGGCGAAAGCTGAACCACTGAGCCTACATAATGAGCACTAGCGCACACAATGGCAGTGCTGCCTACCTTTCCCTTCTGACAAGTCGAGGATTCTAACAAACACTCTGCGCACTGAGTAGGCAGTGCCACTAATGAATACCATCACACACGTCGCAGGCAAACAACAAACACATGCCCTATCTATATTTATTGCACCATCTCTGGCCCTATTCATATCCCGTCAAGCAGTCCTGTCAAAAAAGTCTTTTGATCGATGTATGTCATGAAATATCACAAACACACACATTAAGGAACGACCTACAGGTCAGCTGCACATACTAGGGCCTCTAGTTATCAAGTGGTTTCAAGCGTTCTTATTGATGTAATGTTATGTCTTGCATGTGCTTGCCTTTCAAGGCCAGTGCCTGCTTGTCCAAGTTTAATCCAAAAATGCGGATAGGGATTTCAAATTCTTTAGGATTAAGCAACGTTTTCGAATTAAACCATAGTGAAATTTTGGATTAAACCCTATGAATTAAAAAAAAAAATAATTGGGGAAATGAAATCATTTTCGATTAGCAATAGTTTCGGATTATCAGTTGTGGCATGTATTATTATTAATATTATCATTATAATACATAATTATCTTCTTTTTTTCCCACTGTGCAAAAAAGTACAGTATAACAAATGCATCGTTTCCATTATTGGATGAATAAAGAATATCTATCATATCTTATCTTGTTGGCCTTACCTCTTGCTGACAGGTGTGTTATGATCTTTGCGTTCCTCCAAAAGCCATGCCCAATCAGGTGGATCTGTTGCATCCACATATACCTTCACCACAGGAGGGATTTTACTCCAGTGATTGTGTGTGTAGAAATCCTAATAATCATAAGTATGAAACAAACTAAAAGCTAATAAAAGTGAAAATAAAATAGGGATGTGTTTCAGCTACAGGGAGTAAAAATATCCTCATCAGTTCAGAAGGCAATAAAATTTTGCCAAAAACTTTCTTTGTTTGTTTTGTTCCTTTGTTGAAACTGAAGGCCATATGGTAAGTACACTCAAACCCCTTTACAATGCAAATTGTGAGAAAAACATAAAGTTGGTGGTAAAACGGAAATACTATGTGAAGTTGAATAGGGCAATACAGTAAGAGGAGAATTCCACTTAAAAAAGCTATATCAAACGATCTGTCTGACTGATGTGGATTATACTGCAGGTGGAAAATGAACCATTTGGAGAATTGACTGACGGTGTGCAGACACAGACAGACAGACTGTTGAGCATGTCATCTAGACTAGAGGAAGAGGTCCTTGACAGCTGACCTACAGTCAGTATATGGATGTGTGCACTGTTTAGAGGATTAGGTGCTTTAGCATACCAAGGTACAAGCTATGCCCTATAGCTGAAACAATAGCAGCCTGCCGGATCATAGTGGTCAAGTTTGGTTTCACTCTGTATTGAGGAGTATTCAGCTAACCTCTGTATTCTATACCCTCTCTATCTGAGCTGAGTCTACCTAGATTTTTACATTGGGCGCAGCGGAAGAGATTGAATGGTAGCCTTTACTGCTGCTTTCCTGATGGCTGTTCTATCAAAATTAGCACAATTGTTCTTGTCAATGAGATCAAAAGTGTTGAATGTCTCCCATTCATTGTATGATGCAGCCTGCCATGGTTGTGTAAGTAAGGAGTAGAACAACCAGACAGGTTAGTCTCAGGACCAAGGTTTAGGGCAATCTGTCTCCAGCTCAACTTGCCAGTCTGTGTGAGTACTGATTATGTTGCGAAGACTGCCTAGTAGTAGTAGGCTTGGGAAAATATCCATAGTTTGAAGTCCCATTGCATACAAGATGGTAATGTAATGGTACACAGACTCAGATATCTTCTTTTCTTCTTGAAAAGCAAAATTTCTCTTCTTTAACTTTAATGTTATTTCAGTTGTTTAATTTTAATGTTATTATTTTGATATTTATAACTTTCTTTAA
>JAUEKZ010249938.1:12450-34028 GCA_031471865.1 Melibe leonina
TCTTCTTTGACTTTATTGTTTTTTAATTTGTTTAATTTTTTTTTTATTTTTATGTCCCCCCCCCCCCCCCCCATCATTTCACTTTACATCTGTGCACTTTTGTGCACTGCTCAATTCTCTTTGTATTGTTTTATTGTAATGGCAGTAAGGTGGGAAGCAGGCACTGGAAATCACAAGAAATAACTTGAAATAATATGCAGAGCAGAAATGAGACAAAGCCAAAGAAAGCATCTTCATTCATCTCTACAGGTAAAGCGGGCGATGGTTACTCTTGCCGGAGCCCATCAGAAGCTGTAGATCCATTACATGAAAAAGATCTTTGACTACTGATGATTTTTCGTGGTCACATGGAGGCTCCGAAGTCTTGTGCTGTTGTCCAGGCAATAGGTGCTGCGGCAGGTAACAATTTTAAGCCCACCTCTAAACTGCTATTCTTCCATTTTACAGCTTTAATTTCAGACTAAACAATCTAGTCTAGTCTATATGGCTTTATCTTGTATTTGCACTGCATTTTATTTCAACCCTTAACATGCTGAATTCGACTTGAGTTGAAACTTCAGATGCATTCCCATTCCTGACTTTGACTTAAGTCGAAATCGTAGTGTACAAGTACTGTACTTAACGGCCAAATGCATAAAAAACACCAGGTTAAAAAGAATTCCTGAGTGGTTTCCCTAGTTCTAAAGACTGTTATTTTACTCTAAAAACTGTACCGGATCAAAATTGGTGGAAATTTGCTGTTATCCATATTTACTTCGAAATACCCATTTTTTGGCACTTTAGGAATGTATCCCCCCTTGGCTTTTTGGGTTCAAGAGAGGTTGTCAAATTAAAGATATTCAGGAGTATCTAGTTCTAGATAGACCTCTAATGTATATTTGACAGTTTAGTACATAGCTGGATGATATCTTTATAGCCATTCTGAGAGTTTCATTTTGGTAGCTTGAGTGGTTGAGGAGTTATGAATATTTTTCTGTGATGGGTAGTTCAAATCCCTATCCCCAAAAATCGTCAGCAATGGGAATGACATAGGTCTAGTGTTTTAAATGGCTTAGCAGGTTATGGGCTAAATCTGACTATATCTATATCTAATTTCTTATGTTGCCAGTACTTTTGCTCCCAACCTCACTTGTACGGTGAGAAATGTTTTTAACTTACCGAGACATAGGCCTCGATGATCCATCTGTATTGCTGAATAAATGACAAAAGCAGTTCTAATCGTTTACATAATTCTACAAAAGTATTTTCGTTGCAAGGTATGAAAGCAGCCATCTCTTTAGTAGTTATGGTTTATTTTCTTACTTTGATATGAAAACCTTTTTTTTTTTTTTACATAGGGAGTCACTTCTCCTAGCTTAGCTACACTCTCACTCTTGTTTACTCTACTCTAAAAGTATAAGTATTACAGTCCACAGAAGTTTTACACGAATTTAAAATCACGTGACTTTTACGTCTATTGCCATGTGACATAAATATACAAAATGGATTCTCCCTTCTATATTTTGGTCTAAATTTTCACTAACTAAATTCAGAAGACGTGCAGATTTTATTTGATTTGGGCCTAAAGCTACTTTCCAGATATCACCATGTCCTCTAAAAAAAGTAGGAAGCATGCGGGTGGAAAAGAGTTAGATTGGCGTGTTATTGTTGATAGAATACAGCATCATTTTCAATCCAGTACATTAGAGAAACTATTTTCTGAGGACAGCCAGTTCATCTTTGAATTAGTCAAGGTAAGTGTACAATATGAAGTTTATTTTGAACAGATGGGGTTGAGGAGTTGTAGAGTGTGCAAGAAAAAAGGCAGAACTAAAGACATGTTCATGAATTTTAGAAAAACGAAGAGCATTTTTAAATTTTTCATTAAATATCAGGAAGTCAGTGGTCATGCGTCTGATACAAGTAACAACAGAGTGATGCCAAGCACATTTGGTGAGAATTAGCGAGATTAGTGAGAATTTGGGCATAATTGAGTGTGTGTGTGGCTTTATGTAAGAGCGTGCTTGTTTCATATCATGATCTCTCTATCTCTCTCTCCCTCTCTCTGCTGAGTCTGTTTTTCATTTCTCACCTTTCATTATCTGTGAGTGTGAGCGTGCATGTCTCTATCTACTTCTCTCTCTCTCTCTCTGTCAGTATGTGTGTGTGTGTGTGTGAGAGAGAGAGGCTCCTCTCTTCACGGCTTGTCTCGCTGCCACGCGAAAACTCTCTCTTTCGCTATATTGTGAGAATAATTATTATAATAACTTCCTATTTTTTAAGCATTATCATTTGTAAACATATTCTTCAAAATGGGCATTGTGTGTCATGCATTTTCACTAATTGGCATGGCTTGGATCCCATGTCTTGTGGAATAAAATTATGGTGCGCAGTTATTTTTAATTTTCAATTGGTGTGCTTGTTTGCATGATACAACCACCTATTGTATTGCTTTGAATTTTTTTTGTGTACAAATTCAAAAGATTTCTTGCAAAATTTTGTGCACGTAAAAAAATTCAATTTCAAGGCTGCTAGTTTTTGGCTTTTTTCCCCCTTGCACCCCATGTTATCATAGCGTTAGACTTTAAATATCTATTATTCTATTATTCTTTCAAATATTATAATTTGCAGATTACCCCATTCTGATTCTGATTTTTGATTCATAATTCACTTTAACTTTAACACCAATGTCAATAGAGCCATCATCCTGCTGGATTATTAATACTGAGTTACTGGCTTTTTGGGGGCTGTTTCATAGTTACTCTTTCAAGTGACAAGTGACAGTAGTGTGCATATATATTACCTAAGCCTTATATTGCTGAGTTGCAAATCATGTAAAACTGTAATCAAACTTTTTAGAAATGGATTAGGAATAAAGTGTCAGAAGTTTTATAGAGAGCTGCAATTTTGAATAGCAGATAGATTTTCTTTAAGAATTGAGGAATTGAATTATTCTCATGATTCTAATGATGAACACCTTTTATCCTTTTTGTGAGGAGAAAGAGCCTAGTAACTGGTGTGAATATACAACTTCATTTCAAAGAGGAATCAGGTTCTTTGAAACACTGTTTAATTTTCCATTGATTGATTATTTTATAAACAATTTGTTTTTCCCTGGAAGAGAGAAAGCTATGTTAGACCAGAGAAAATTTGAAACAGTATACAAAATTAAATACCAAGACTCTCAAATACTTCCTTCCAGCATCATGAAAAAGGTCTGGATAAGTAAAAGCATCTTTTTTGTGTTTGGTCAAATCTTACCTCCTTTTTTCCCCCCCAGATTCTCTATGAAGATGTTTTAGATTCTCGGATTAAACTAGATATGTTAACAATCATTGAACAAGAATGCTGTGGCTTGATACACAAATCCAGGTAGCTACCTTATTTGACATTATGAGAAAGTTCTTCTCTTGATTAACTGACTGACTTGTTTGCTCAATAGTTTAAGCATTTAAGCATCATTCATTAGTGAAATTGATCATTTGATCTTCAAGTTTAAAACTTTGAAAATACATATGTTACTGATCTTAAGTCATATATCTTAGAGATGAGACTTTTATAAAGAAATATAAGTGCAAAAGCTTCTTTAATTATTGTTTTTGATATCATTATAAAAATGATTGGTCATGTGAATGAAAAATGTTTTTTTGTCGTTTCCAGATCTACTTATGGCACTAAATGCAGTTTTTAATAATTATCATATTGAAAAGCATGTAAACTCTTTTTTTTCAGTGTAGACCAAGTTATATCAGCCCTTGTAGATATATATGAAACAGAGCCAGACAACATTCAAGCAACAGAAATAAAAGAGCAGCTGCTAATTACAATCACAACTCTTTTCATTGAGAACAATGAATTTATGGTAAAAGTATAGCTTTTGTACATTATCTTTTCTTTTATGAAGGTTATGTTTCAGGGATGTTATTTAAAAAGAATTATCTTAATTATTTATCCAATTAATTTATCTGATTTTATTGTCATGAGAGGTAAGAGGTACAATTATGATTCCGGTATTAGATGTCTCTGAATCAAGACAGACAGATACCATATGTCAGAAAAGCACACATCTAAAGTGAGGCTCTCCGCAGATGATGCAATGGCTACCTTACCATTAAATCAATAGTGGTGACAGAATTCCTACTAAGCGATCTAAATAGACTGGCCACTTAAGTCTGAATTACGTTATGGAATTTAATCCTGAAAAATGCAATGTGCTCTTCATTACCAGAAAATGTAAACCAGCTAGAATAATCTCAGTGTACTCCAGAACAGTAATATATTGGAGTAACCACCAAGAAGAAATTACAGATGCACCCTCTTTAGACTAATTTTAAAGTCTCCTCTATAAGACTCATCCCTCATCATCTTTTCCCTCCTTGAAAAACTCATAAAAGTATATCCAACCAAATCTGTAGCTTTCCAAGCATGTCATAATCTTCAGATATGAAGGAGACAATAGGCAGATGCAGGAGATATATTTATTTTGAGTGAGTTTTTAAAAGTCTCTTTTTGAAATGGACAGCACTTTTTACATTCAGTAATGGTGTTCACAAGTCTTGATATAATTTTGTCTTACACACAGGAACAAGAATTGGGCTATTCCTTCATTTCCAAGCTGATTGAGCTCTTGCAAAAAACCAACAATGTGTTAAATCGAAGATTGAGGGCAATGGCATGTAGTTGCCTGAATGAAATTGAAGACTGGAAGCCTGTAAGTAGATGGCAAGAACTGAATTGGCATAATTACTTTGTCTCCACTTCCTTTCCTCTTTTAACTTTTTAATTTGAAACCTTCTACAGTGCTTATCATGAATAATTGAAAAAGTAAAAAGTTTTTAAAAAATGTTTTCAATTATTGTCAGTCTGTATGGGTGATGTAATTTGCTTTAGATATTATTACAAGATAACAGTATTTTGCTATCAATGTCAAATGTCAATAAACAATTTAAGTAACCACTAGGTAATTTCAGACCAAACTGAAAACTGAACTGTTTCCCCTCTTTTACCCCTTGGGTACATTTGTCCCTTGTGCAGGGCATTTTGTGGAAGTGGAAGGATGTGCTTAGCCAGTTGACAAGGAATGAAAGAACAGACGTCTGTCACGATTATCTCCAACTATTGACAACAGTCATCAAAAACAGTTTAGGGTATACTTTGGTTTTGGTTATATCCACTATGAATGTATGTTGAAAACAACAAAGATTTCATAATATTGTGCTTAGGAAATGTAAAAAGAGTCATTTGTAAGTTGTTAAGGAGCAATTATTTGGATGTGTTACACTTCCACTCACATACATAGAGGCATGCACATGCAAACACATAAACACACACATACATATACACTCAGATATATGGCCAGATGGATACAGATATTCCTTCGTAGATTTCAGTGGCAATTTATTCCTGTTGAATACGATTCATTTTCAGAGAGTCCAATGTAGACCAGGAAGATCGGGGTATTCTCCAGACAGTGTCCTACACAATGGATAACGTATCTTTGCTGACAGGGCCAGGGGCTATAAATGTCATTCGTTCTGTGATTTGGCTTGTAAAGAAAACTCCTGCCATTTCCCCTTCAGTAAGCCTCAAGTTTTTGCTACATTTACACCTGATTTAAATATTTACCCCTTTTTGTCTTTCTTTATAGCTGTCTCTCTCTCTTTCTCGTTTTCTCTATCTCCCTCTCTCTCTGTCTCCCTCTCTCTTTCTCTCTCTCTCTCTCTCTCTCCCCCTCTCCCTCTCTCTCTTTTTCTCTCTTTTAGTATGATTTTGAAGACTGCATGCATGACAAATACTCTTTTTTTTTTTAAGAATCTCGGTTTTTGAGAGAAATGGGAATAGAACTATAAATCTTGATTATTAACTTGTCATGAATTGCCTTACATTGCTGAAATTTTATGTATTATATTATTTTTAAACTCCTCTCTTTGTCTTCAGGTATTCAAACCATTCATGCTTCAGTTTACTCCCTGTGTAGACCCCTGCATCTTATTCCTCATGCTCTTCATTCAGGTGAGTACCTAAAGTTAAAAGACAACGGTTTATAAGGTCTCCAGATTAAAGAGAAAAGCAAGGAAAGGAATAAAATTTAGGATGTAAATAAGTGACTATCCACAAGGCCAACCAATACTTTGTTACAACTACTATTTATTACCATGGATTGAAAATATGTACAACCACAACAAGAACTGCATTTTATGTTGAGCTGTACCTGCTTACTAAGGCCTTTTCAGAAATGAGTAACCTATCTAGGAACCATCATATTAAATTAACCTGAAACTGCCTGCTATCTGGTATTATTCAAGAAAAACGTGTTTTGAACGTCTATGTTTCCAAAAGTGGTGCTTTTCGATTTGAGGATTTTAGTGTGATGTCGATCAGTTTTTGCATTGCTAATGCTAAGGAAAAAACTGAAGTCCTTGCTTTTCAAGTGTTACTTTTGTGTTTGTTTTTTCACTTTCTTACTCCACTTTGCATAAATTAAGTTGTAAGGATGCACTGAGCATATTTGATTGCCTGATGACTTTCTATGCATCATTTTAAAAAAAATGACATTTAGCACAAGTTTCAAGGGGAGATTTTGTCCCGTGTGGAAGAAAAGATGATTTTACTGAAAGCTACGAGTGCTGCAAGTCACGGCACCATTTCCACCAAGACCCGCCTCTTAATCATCCACTGGCTGACTTCATATGTACAAAAGGTATTTGTTTTGGGTTGGTTTTTTTTGCCTCATTGATGTCAAGCAAAGATAAAACAATCCAACATGTACATTATAAAGCTTGTACACAATCAACTTTAAAAATTGTGCATTTACCATTTTTGATCCAAGAGATAGAAATGACAATTTATAGCTATAACAACAAAATTGTCTCACATGAATTGATTTAATCACATGTTATTGTGACTGATATCTTTCAACCATGCATGCTGCACATATACATGATATGTTGAATATTTATTTGTGTATCAACTATTCTCAATAGTTAAAAAGTTACAGCTGAAGTTCAGAGTTTGTCGCAAGACTTTTGGGGGTCAGTGAATATTACAATTTTATTTTGCATGGACCTAATTTTGTTTGTTGTTTTTATTGTTTTATCCCCAGCATAAGACAGAATGGTTTCTGGAAGAGTTGCACCAAGCCACACTCCCATCTGTCTTTGATCCTCTCACCATTCATACGTGCAAACTTCTCCTGCGCTGTCTGTGTACCCCAGACCGCAGGGTCAAAGGTAAATTGTATACTGATGTTCAATATTTGGTTTATATTGTAGCTTTACATTGACTTCCTATGCATGTCATTATATTTATATGTTAATGTATGTATGTTTGTGTATGTGTGTGCGCGTGCATGTGGTTGTGTCTTCATGTTGATCTACTTCTGTTGTGTTTTGTGAAGAAAAACTTTCACTAAAACATTATTGAGTAAAGTTTTATACAATTGATTTTTGAGCATCATTCAATGGAAATGAAACTTGCAACCCAATTGTTCAAATTTTAATGATTAATCGTCTTATTTTACACCTTTTTCTTTCTCTTTTCTTTAAACTTGCCTTATGTGATACTTGAAGGCCTTAATGGAAGTCTTATCACCATCCTTTTGCGCATGTCATATAAGGAAACTATTTTCTTTATTATTGATAAGATGAAGAACTCCTCTTTTCAGATATATCCCAGGATTTGCACTATTTGAAACAATTAACAGAGACAACAGGCGGAGTTCGAGTCACCTGTGCCTTATACTACATTTTATACTCACACGTTTGTCTTCATTGCTCTGAGGAAGTCTACCGCACTGCTTTAAGGTGAGAAAGAGAGACACAATGTTAATTCTTCTTACATGCTTTTTTTATATTACATGCTTTGTGCTGATGAATCAAAAATATAGGGACCATCTAGAGAATGAGAGACATTACAACAAGATAAACTTTCACTCTTTAAAAGGTCTAAATGTGGCAATTGGATTGTGATATTGCTGAATGTAAAATGAGATATTACATTTTGGGCATTCAAATCCTATACATATTTACATCATTGATGATACAAATACACTTGTTTGTTGACCACCGATTCCGATAAGGATCTTGGTATTTTTTTCAATGAGTGAAAAACTTGTGCTGAACGCATTTTGTGAATCTTCTCTAGTTTCTAAGATGCACCGCTGTTTCTTTTTAAAAAATCATGAAAAATTGATTATTTTGCTCTTAACAATACTGTGTGATATCAGATAATGGATTAAAATGGCAAAACCTTTTCATATGGAAATTCTTAAACTTCTTATAAACAAAATCGAAAATGGCAGCATTTCCCTACAACAGTGATGTATTAATTCATTTTATTTCAACAATGTAAGATTTGTTGTGAACCATGTCATTTTGGTTTTAAATGTTCTTCCCCAGTATTACAAAGAAGTTGTTCCAGAAGTTTCCACACCTCATTCCTCTAATTGTTGACTTCCTACACACCTTACAGGCCTCTCAGTCTGACAGGTAAATGTAAACTACATAAAAGGTCGTCTCATTTGTATCAATGAGCCTGTTTTGGTTAGAAATACACATCACAACAGTTAATCCGAAAACGCTTAGTCCGAAACTAACGTTAATCCAAAATGATTTCATTTCCCCAAATTGTTTCTCTAAAATATATAGGGTTTAATCAGCAATTTCACTATGGTTTAATCAAAAACAATCCTTAATCCGATTGAATATAAAATCCCAGACCAAAGTATTTTTTCGGATTAACCGAAGTATTTTTTTCAGATTAACGTGACCTGGACCAGCAGGCACTGGCCTCGAAAGTCAAGCACACTCAAGCATTAGTAAGAACACTTGAAACCACTTGTTAGTGAGACCCTTGCACAGCCAGCCCCGGTCATTACCTATGACAACATGAGGCGCCCTAATATCCCCTTCTCCCTCGTTCATTTAATGTACTATCTTGCATCGAGAGAGAGAGTGTGTGTAAGTGGTGTGTATGTGTGTGTATAAGTGTGTGTTTAATTGTGACGTATCCTGATGTAGATCAAAGGATTTTTTGACAGGTCAGGACGGGAGATGAGTGGAGTCCTGTGAGGGTAGGTAGGGCATGTGCATGTTTGCTTTCGTGAGTGATGGTGTTCATTGGAAATCAACCCCACTGGCGGCACCGCTGGTTCAGTGGGTAGAGCGTTTGCCTTTGAAATAATAGTTCGAATCCCCATCGTGTCAAGACAAAGGGGGGGACACAGCACTACAGATTCTCAACATCTCAACGCTGTTGACACATTAGGGATAGCCTTTGCTTTTTAATTGGGAGGGCGGCGAGGATTGAATCCCAGTCGCTAACTAGAACGTTGAAATCCGCACTTCATACTTTACTTAGTATCTGCTGTCCTTTACTGTGCTCGTTATTATGGGAAGGGCTTTGAATAAGACTGGCCAGATGTAGAAACATATTCACCTGTCAGAATAGATAAGATCGTCACAGATATGGCTTTAGTTAAAAGAGACTTTAAACTTGGGACTTTAAGGCTGTCATCTTAATAGTCTTATCGTATTCTTCTGTCCGAAATCAGTGTGGTTTCTAACAGTTTTTTGTCCTGCTACATGTAACAAATGTCATATTAGACATACACACACACACACACGCACACACACGCACAAAGCTTTTGAATTCATTTGCACATGAACTATCTTTTTTATTCACAAATATCTATAATAAGTCCCTCACTAAAGGCCACATACCAAGTGCGTGGAAGGAAAACGTCTAAAATCATCCCAATTCAATTCCTAAAAAATAGAACCCTAAAGATATAAATGACTTTCGCCCCATAGCCCTCACACCCATACCTATGAAATGTTTGGAGAGAATCATACAAGGAAGATTTTTGAATAAACATACTACTCTACAGCAGGACAACAACCAATTTGTGTATAAAGTCGGGCGGGGTGTGGACGACGCCATCCAAGTTTTTACCCACAACATTTATAAACATCTAGAAACTGCAAAGGGATACCTGAGAACTCTCTTTGTAGCCTTCTCAAGCGCTTTTAATACCATTCAACCCCACCTTCTAGTTCTTAAACTTTTTTCTATGGATGTGAGCCCTTCGATTGCCCTCTGCATCCTTAGATTTAAAACAGGCCGTACTCAATACGTCTCACTCACGGACGATTATAAAGAAGTTCTTTCATCCACCCTCATCACCAACACTGGGGCACCTCAAGGAACCGTGCGGGCACTGACCCTTTTGACTATATACACAAATGACTGCACAAAATATTAAAATATGCCGATGATACTGCTCTTCAGGTCCTGATGATAACAGAGGACGATGTGCTGAATTACCATATGGAAATTGAACGTTTTGTCGAATGGTGTGACAGTAACTTCTTAGAACTTAAATGTTAAGAAAACGAAAGAAATGATATTTGACTTTAGGAAAGCAGATAGTATGCATGGATGTGTCACAATTAAGAGCGAAAGTGTGGAAAGGATTGGAAAGTACAAAAATTAGACTGGACGAATCAGTCGCATAAAGTTGTAAATAAAATGAAGACTATATTCCATAAATGTCGATCAAAAAATTTTATCTCTGTATTATAAATCATGTATTGTAAGCATCTTTTGCTTTTTGTTTCAATTTTGAAATGAAAACAAACCCAATCACTCATTCGTAAGAGGACGTCAAAAAATAGTTTGTACTTTCATGTACAAATTTTGATGGGTCACTCTTCTTTGTATATTTTCAAATCCTTCAGGACATAAGAAATATATTTTTCAAAGTTTTAATCGTCAATTTACCAATTTAATATCAATTTCCGAAATTATAAGAACAGAATCAATCATTGCGCATTCGAGGGAAATGTACCATTGCAGAAAAAAAAGTAGATTTGCTTGAAATCCTCATTGGACCAATGGCCCCCACTAGCGGGGGGGCTGAACATCCGGAATGGGTCTCCTTCTGTAAAGCTCTCCTTGGTCTAAGTATATAAAAATGTGTTTTTCAAATAGTAAGAGGGAAGTAATCATTACTTTTCTTCCAATTTCTTCTGCTTAATTCTTCACACATACTTTTGAGAATGAGAGAACTTCTCAATGACTATTTTCAATACTGAGAGATGGTTTGAAAATAAAACTCCAAGTATTATGAAAGAAAAATAAAATGATATCCAGAAATTGTTACTGCTTGGACACTCTTGTAGAACTGCTTTTCTATCAAACATACGGCATAGACTGCTGTTGCAAAAAACAGGGAACCTTGTTGAATGCTTGAGAAAGGGATGATCTTGAGATTGTATCTATCTTCAAAAAACCCCCCAAAAAATGGAAAACAGATAGGATTAAGAAATAATCTTCTTCACAATTTTTAACATCTTTTGTAGGCCCTTACAAACCAGAGTACGAAAATTTTACCATAATACTAGAATGATTAAGGCATACATTTGTATTGTATAGATGTTCTATTTCTTTTAAACAACTAATGATAATTTTTTTAAATGTGTAGTTTTAAAAAAGGGTATTTGGTCACTTACTATTTCTTATCTGCTGAAAGGGTTATTAACTTTTGAGATTTTCTTTTGTTTTTAAGTAAAAGATGTTTTTAAAGAGTGTATTTGTGTACTTGAGTTGTAGTTGAGTAATTACAGAAAGCTCGAAAGATTTATGGGTCCCATTTCCCTGAGGTCTGGCCAACCTAAAAATATTCCTGACATTTTTCTTTTAACTTTTGTTGAAGCGGGTCCAAATTTTTGTCCTTTTCAGGAAATTTCCCTTGGAGATCTTGTCACTACTACATAACAGTGTGTTATCTGTTCCTTTGAATTCTCTGCTTAGTAACTATGAGAACTTTTTACAAGTTTGGATTTTATCTGCCCAGGATCCACGTATGAACTTGCAGGTTAGTTTTTGGGATAAACAAGAGATTAAAGGGTCACAAAATGAAAATCTTGAGTAATGTATACATATTATTGTATTCTCTCATCCATTTGTTTTTCAATAGGTTGGAGAAATAATTTTGTCATAAATTATTTTTTTTCTGGGGTAAAAGAGGATTACAGTGAAGATTTCCTTTTCTCCCTTGAGCTCCAATGAGGAAAGGTGAAATATAAATATGTACATATTGTTGTTATTTTTTCAATTAGGAGAAATGTTTTAGGGGTTGGGGGATAGTGGTTGACATTTATTTTAGACACTAAAAATCATAAAAGTTTAAAACTTGAAATATTCTTATTAAGTCAATCCTCTGACAACTGGAAGGATAGATAAGAAACAGTGCAGGGGAAGACAATTGTAAACTATCTTCAAGAAGCTGACAAAGTAGATTTATGCAGGAAGATTGACGGAGGCACTGCATGAAAGTAAAGAGAGAGCAAGAAGTGTAGAAGGATCTTCAAGCCTGCACAGTGTGGCATTTGATGAGAATCAATCACTCTTTTATCTTTGGTGAAACAAAGGGAGTAGTTAACAGGCCAGCATAGTGGGACAAAGACAAAGCAAGACAAACAGAAAAGCAACATAACAAAATAAACAAACAAACAAATTTTGTATAGTCTTGTTTGTCCTGATGAAGACCTTGGGTCGAAATATTGCTTTTCTGTTTGTCTTGCTTTGTCTTTGTCCCACTATGCTGGCCTGTTAACCACTCCCTTTGTTTCACCTTTGATAACCACTAGCCTAGCGATCCCCTCTCTTTTTACTCTTTTATCTTTGTAGATACAGTTGAGGCGCATGTTGGAGCTGGCCAAAGAAGCCCACACAAGGGCTTTGGATGACTGGATCCTGGGGAGCCTTTTGTTGTCCATTTGCCGGACAATGGTCATCTTCCATCATACAGATATATTCTACACACGTACGTAAGCTATGAAGTGAACACTGTACAGCTGTATTTCATAAACACACCAAGCATCTAACAGATTATCTTCAACCTATTTCTTCCTATGTTTGATGATATAGTTATTTTTCATTGAAATCAGGAATAAAAAGCAGGATGGTGAAAATAGTCTAGAGAAATATTGCTATTTCACATCACAAATTCTTGCTTCATTATTTCATAGAGTGGAAAAATGAAGAGATAAAATTTTTTGGTACTGCTTTCTGTAATAATATTGATGACATCATAAAACGTGATTTAGACTTGATAGAAGGTCAACAAAGTTTATTGTGAATCATGGCATCATGGCAGTTCAGAAATCAAGGAAAAACTAGTTGACCTGGAAGTCAAACCGATAATGAATACCATGAAGGTTATGATTCTAAATGTCTCAGTACATTATATTTGCCTACATTGTTATTAATATGCCACTTTCAAAGAGAAAACTGAAACGAGGGAGTTCTAAATATTTTTTGATTTTATTATGTTTAAAAAAATAATAATAATAAAAATAAGATTGTGCTAAAGCAAATTTCCTGAGACTTTAATACACTGCAACAGCGAGAGTTCAATGCTTTTACACCCAGTTCACTTTCCAATTCATTTTTGTGGGATTCTAAATTGTATTACTCCGATACTTTTGGAAATACTTTGCTAGAAGAAAGAGACAATGATATTTTATCGTACAATCCTTCAGAAATGGGAGATCTCCTGTATTACATGATGCATCATTTTGGTGATCCTGACATTCAGGACTATACTCGCTTCCTCTATGCACTGTTGACCCTCACAAGTGATAAAAAGGTAACCAATATTTTTACATAACAATATAGTACAGAGCGGAATGGTAAATATATATTAGCAATGTCAACAAAGAATCTTTTTTTTAAATTTTGCACTGGAAGCTATAATTAGAATGAAGCTCTATATCTCTTGTGAGTAAAATGCTTTTTTGAATTTTGAAAATCCATCGAGAATAAAAAAGTTATGCAACTTTAAACCCTTGGTCAGATAGGATGACCCGTATATAGAAAAAAACTCCTCTAAGTTACAGGACGTTTCCACTACAACAATGCGCAACGCGATTTAAGTCATGGCTGCCTCTAAGTTGATCTTATATGACAAGAGTTTGAACGATGTTTTTGTAAATTATGAAGAGTTTTATCAGGCAATTTCGATGAAATTTAGGATTTAAAAAGGGTTTATCATTTTCCAGTTTTGCAGACTTGATTTGGCACCTTAGTTTTAATTTAATCACTCAATGAATTAAAAACTAACGGTTTTTGACCAGAACAAAGTGACATACGAAAAAGTCCGCTGACCTGAATAAAATATAACCCTTCTTATGATTGGATGCCAAGTTTCATTCATATCTGTTAAAAAACAACTTCGTAAACAATGTATCAATAAAGTGACTCTCGAGAGGTTATGTCCTGCGAAATCTGTCATTTTGTGGACCCATTTTTAGTCACACGCCAAGCGCACATTTTGGCATTGCTATATATATTAAGTACTGGTTCCATTTTTTAAACTTTGTACCGACAAAAATATCTGTAGCTGAAAGAGAGAGAGGGAGAGAGATAGATTTAGAATCTCATTTGTCTTCTGTTTTGTATTTGAAGATTTTTATGAGAATGTAAAAACTGTAACCAGTTTCTATCTATTGCTTCTATCTATCGCCTTTGGCATTTTGTTCCAAGTGAGCAGACAAAACATGTTACAATAAAAAAACTGGGAGAAAATCATACCAAACATAGACCAACCAAACTTTTTTGGAACTGAAGAAATTTGATTCCATTGAATATCTTAAAATTTATTTAATATTGGTAAATAGCTTGCAAAGATATAAGATATGTTTCAAAGAGTTGTCCTTTACAAAGAAAGAACACATTGTTCAAAATTTGCAATCATATTCATGCGCTGCTTCTTCAATTCCTGTGGATTGTTCCTGGTTTTTTCACTTCACCAAGACCCAAATTTTTTTCTTAAGACCCATACTGAAAAACTGACACACCACCAACTAAAGTCAATCTTTTGGCTTTGTTTTTAAACTTCTGCTTATCATTTCCAGAATATCTTGAAAATAGATGCATAGTTTTTTGGGGGTTTTTTTAGAATGTGTTTGCTGGTCAGCTTTGACTGCAAAAGTTTGCTCATCACTGATCAACAGATTTGATGTGGTTAAGATCCTGTAAAAGTTTAGTGATTCATCATTGCAGATAGTTCATTCAACTTCCGATCAAATTGGGTGATCACTGGGTCATTTATAACAAAGTTATAATAATTTGTCGCGCAAGCAGGTTTGTTGTTTCACCTGGTACGTGTACTATGAGGACATTTCGTTTATTCAGTAAAACCATGTTGACATGAGGTTGAAAAGTTAATTTGCTTGGGTTTTTGTTATTTAGTCTAATTAGGATATTTAAAACCTCACATGTTAACTGGAGTTCCATTCATTATTTACATCAGGCCAAAGAGATTCTGAATGCTGATCTTGTGGATGGGCTTAAATTTGGAGAAAATCTTGCTAATTTCCTTCCAGGTGAGTGCATGGAAGAAAACTTATTTCTTTTGTTTTTCATCTTTGTCTTAAATTTTCTAATGCTTTTATCATTTGGACATGTGCTACTGCTTGTTTTTCAATTATTATGAGAGTTTTCTTGAATATGTTACAATGTTGTTTTTTTATGCAAATGCATTAAGATTTGAAAACATTTGCCAAAATTTGACTTATGCAAAAATTTCAACAGCAAAACAAAAAACAAAGTGTTTTTTTTTTTCATCTCTATCTAGGATCCATGGCACAAGTTTTACCCTCTGACATCCATGTCATAAATGACTCTCCCATTCAATGGTTGAGGTAATTGTGAAATTGAAACCATCTTCTTCTTGACTCATTTGTGCTTGTGGTTTGTTTTTCAATGTGCGGTATGAAATTGGCAGATAAACTATTCTTGTATGCTTATGTGAGGGATAAATTGGATAAAGGTGTATAAAGATATCAAAATATCAAAATATCAAAATCAATTTACATTAAATTAGAATGCCCTCTCTGTCTCTCTCTCCCTCTCTGTCTCTCTCCCTCTCTGTCTCTCTCGCTCTCTCTCCCTCTCTCTTTCTCTCATGTTCTTTTTTTTATACCACCATTAGGAAACAAGTATCAGTCCAGTTTACTGATTTGAAGCTTTTGGCTGATGCTAAAATCCCTGCAACAGGTGAAAAATACGGTATTTTTTTACAAAATGTAATTCTTAAAGAACAAAGATATTTTATTTAACAAAGTAGAATTTATTGTTCTTATAAGATTTATTTTATTTTAGGTTTTGGTCTCTGTAGTAAGCAGTAAAAAATTGGCAATATCCGAATGGATGCCTTTGCACACACAAAAAAATGAAAATGTTACTGGGAGTAATTTTATCACCTAATACATAATCATTTTATACAATACATCAAATTTTATCAACTATTATTCTTTGATTATATATGCGTCATGAATTTGGTCCTCAGATTATCTCACTTGGTATACAAGAGAGAAAAGTAACCTGAAACCTTTAATCAAATGTGAATTGACTATTTCTATGGTAAGATTTTTAAAAATTTTGATTGCTATTCTATGATTTTTCATCTGAATTGATAATAAAATGCTAGTGAGTAGGACTTGTGCTGGTAGGGAAAAAATACATAATAGAGATAAAATGACTGATCATAATATAACTAATGCATTTTCTGATGAGAAATGTTTTTGAATTCTTTCTTTTTTTTTCAGGCAATCTTATGTTCATTTAGTTTAGGTGTTAATGGAAGATAAGGAGCCAAAATGGAAAAGCTACTGCAAGAAAATTTCTTTGTAGCTTTAGCCGTTTGAAATAATGACAGTTGTTTTGTTTTTAGTAAATACACATAAAGATGTGGATCAAATTTTATTAAAAAAATGTTGTGTAAGATTTTGCATTTAATATGATATCTTTTTTTTTTTCCACAGAAAGAAAATGTTGAATCTGACAATTTGATAGGTGTCACTTTGGCTGTGAATAATCAACAAAAAGATTTAACTATCGAGGGTGAGTTGCTTAAGATTGAAATGTTTGCAATGATAATGTGATGGTGTAAATTTTAATCATAAGAAAGAATCAGAGTGCTTTTAGTTGTTTTTTTTTTGCCCTGTTATGATTAAATATGTTATGAATATGAAGTAAAGGCAATTACCTACAACAACCAAAAATGATTAATTTGTGTTCCAGGTTCAATATTTTAATGAAATGTGATTGCACAAAGCCTAGAAAGAAGATGTAGATATTGACTTTGGTAGGCCCATTGCTCCAATTTGTCTTAACAGATTCACCCACACTTGCTAAGTTTTGTTGAATTAGGGCAAGGTATTGTAAATAGAATTGGATGGTGTGAGCAAGGAATTTAGTGATAAATATCATCATCACTTTGTAGACACTATAGTAAAAAGCACTAGAATGTTTTGTTATGGTAGAGAAAAAAACTATGAATAATGTTACAATCCTCAAGAGGTTACATGTATTCAACAATGATAATGATATTGTGACCTTTGATAAGGCAGTTTACCTCACATAACCTTTTTACAGCAGTGCACTGTGGTATGTGCTAGTCTTTTTATGGGACAAACCCAAAAGAAAAAAATTCCCTTTCGGGATAAATAAAGGGGATATTCCTTCTTCTTTTCACTGTATTTTGTAATATATTGTTTTTTGTTTTTTTTTCATTTTTATCCTCAGAGATTCACATTCCGTTCATGTGTAAGAAAGGTATGTAACTCCAATTTATACCTTTTTATTGAAAGAAAATGTTGAGATGCAGTTTTCATCAATCATGTCCCTTAAGTTATGGGAAAACTTTGCATCAATGATAGTAATAATAATAATAATAAGTTTATTTATAAAGCGCC
Source organism: Melibe leonina (assembly GCA_031471865.1). Classification (NCBI taxonomy): domain Eukaryota; kingdom Metazoa; phylum Mollusca; class Gastropoda; order Nudibranchia; family Dendronotidae; genus Melibe; species Melibe leonina. The sequence continues at coordinate 30,192 of JAUEKZ010249938.1, forward strand.
TTTCACCCAGGTCTCAAGGCGTTGTACATTGTAATAATATTGTACATTTCATATACACACACACATGCATATAAATACTTACAAGAGCACAAATATACACTGAAACACACTCACACCCATACATACACAAATGCATATATATATACATACACATACATACATACATACACACACACACACGCACGCACGCACGCACAGAATGAGCAATTGGAAAAAGGATGATATGGTAATTTAGATGAAGATGACAGGAACAGAAGGCGAATAAAAGGAGAAGACGTTGGATTTATTAAATGGATATGAAAATAAAAAATTGAGGATTAGGACAGATACTTATTTGTAACATGTTTAAGTCAAAAAGTGCTTATCGTTATACATTCAACTTCGAATTTTATTGTTACCTGACTAAACCTAACCAGATGAAACACCTCTCAAATGCTCACCAGAAGCTTTGCTACTCCCTTCTGTGGTGGGTCACTCTGTAGTTGAATGCACTTATTGTGGCACCACAGACAATGAGCTCTTTCGTCATCCTCACCATCAAACTTTACAGATGGTATTTTTGCTGTACTGACAGTGTCATGAAACTGCCAACTTTATGTTTTGCCCACACTTGGCAAAAATTGTGTATCAAGGAATAAGTTATTCTTTGGATTTCATTTTCAGAAACGGTTGATGTTGATTTCCAGTGTGATCTACATGTGCCTGTTCCCTGTGCCTTGAGTATAAGGTAGACCTTCTCATTCACACTACATATTGTAAAACCATACCTTTCAATGCTAAGGACACTAAAAAAATCTTCAAGATTTGTCCAATTGATCTGATTTATCTGGTATACGAACTGAACAGATACATTTTCAAGATTTTGCATATTTCAGTTGGGTTTGAATCAGACCTCGCTGTGAAAGGGCAAAAACCTAAAAATAAAGTTCTGAAGGCTGGTCTTTTCTTACATACTTTGCATATGTTCTCTGCTGAACCATTAAATTTGAAGGTTGTCCTGTCAAGCTTAAGGAACAATCAGCTGAATGTCAATAGATGATTGTGACTAATCAAATAATCATTGACATCAAAGGTAGGCCATTGACTGCATAATATGGTGAAGCAAACATTTCTGTTTAGAAGACGAAAAGTATTCAGGGAGATAACAAATGAGCATTTTAAGCATCAGAGTTCTGTCCATACCTTTTTAGTTGAGATTGCCCCAAAACTTTCAACAAACAATGAATTCCTCTGCAATTTGGAACTGAAAAAATTAAAAAGTACATAGAGCCAATACATAAATGCATTATATAGGATGCAAGAACAAAAAAGACCCAAAGTTGAGGCACTATGACTGAATAAAAAGCATTAAAGTATGTATGTTTGATTAATTTTTGCAAAATAACAAAATTTAGAACTTTCTTTGGTTCCGAGAAAATTCTTGCCAACCTCTGCCTTCCTTTCAAGCTACTCTTTTGATTTCATGAAATATACTATTTTCTGATTAACAACTGGTCTAAACTATTTTATGGTTTTTACATAACTCACAAAAAATATGCAAACTAGACAAAACTTTAAAAAAAAAAGTTTTAATGACTTGCTTATGACAATCAGAATAAGCTGTAATGTTTTTTTCACTTAATCCTATAAAAGCAGCCTCTGAAGCTAACCAATTTAAGAAATGGAAAATCTTCAAAATTGACATATTCTTATACCAGATAAATCCTATTTCAGTTCATGGGTATATTTTTATGGGTATAAGATCAAGAAATGAATTCAAATTCATAAAAAGTTTTGTACATCTACATTGATTTTAAATGCAATATTTATGTGTTGTTTTTATGTTTTATTTGTTGTTTTTTTGCAAAACATTTTTGCATTTATCATTAAAAAAATATTTTTTAATTTTCAGGTCTTTTTTCAGCATTAGCAGGGCTACCTTTCAGTGTGACCTTGAACCATTCTATTTATCTCTTGCTGATTTCTTAGTGCCGTTTCCTTGGCACTTGTTACCATCAGAAATCCAGAGACAGCACATGTTTGATGCATTGTGGCATCATTGCATTTCCGATGAGGATGAGAATGGGTAGGACCATGATAAATATATGTAGTTACAGCTTTTCTCTTGTCAGACCCAAAACAGAGAACAGAAACCCCATATTTTAGATTCACTCTGCCCTATAAATCTACTCAACTGTTGAACTAGGGGACTAATATGTCATTAGAAAATCAATCGGCTGTTTTGAGTCTAGATAAAGTCCAATTTCTTTCACTTTTATCGCTCATTTGTAAAAGTTGCCAGATGTGTGGAATTGCTTATTAAGAACTTTTCAAATGGAAAAAAGAATCAGCGGGCAGATATTATTGCAATTAATTTTTCTTTTTTTACCCCAGTGTGGAATCATTGAAGATAGTGCCATACAGTAAGGATGTCTTACGAGGGCTTTGGAGAGACGCTGAAGTTGTGGATGGTAAGTTAGAATATTTCATTATTGAACACTTTCAAGCCATTTTGTGCACTATGTCATGGGCTGGACTCTTACTTGAGACCTAGTCAAAACTATTTGGTCAATTACAAGGAAAAAGTAAATATACACCTGATATGAAATCTGGTTGGTTGGTTTGTTGTTGTCAGTTTAATGCCCTTTATACACTTTTAAAGCCATATTAAAGGCAGAGCTCTCAAGACAAGTTGACAAGCTGCAACAAAGAGATAAACAGAAGGCTCACTCAAATGTCTCACCCAGTCACAGTATACTGACACTGGACCAACCAGCAGTGTTCCCATAACGCTGAGCGCCTGGCACGACAGCTACTTCAATACTGATTTTAATGTCGCAAGTATCACACTACCGGAATTTAAACACCCAACTCACCTTTTCCGAGGTTTGGCTCTACCACTTGAGCTATTGGGCTGATGTAGCAGAAACCATTATGGTATCAATAGGGGAAAACGAGTGTTTGTAGTCTGAGGAGAAAGCTCTCTGAACCAAGGGAAATATATATATCATATCTTTTCTTTAATAGAAACAAGATTGGCAGAAAACAAAGAAACAGGCACAAACTGCTTCCTCTTCTTCATGGCTCCATCGTATCATCTCTTGTTGCGAGCATTCCATCGCCCTGCTGACACTGTGGTGGAAATTGCCTCAGATTTCCCTCGTATTCTGGACTACATGGATGATTTCCTTGATGGTTTAGTTTCCTCACACTAATTGTCAGGATATGAATATGAGAAAACGCTAATTTAGAAAACCAAATTGGCAATGTTTCAATCAATGTGATGCTTATACGTATCGTCATCTACATATTTATAAGGTCTTTTTATTTTAAAGCTGTATAGTACTGAATTTGTATGAATGCAATGATGTGATAAGTTGATATAATTAAACACAAATTTTTAAATGAAGCTCTTTGAATACTTTGATTTTTTTCTTGGTACACCCTTTTGAAGTTAAGTGTCGGTGCCTTGAAAATGTTGTTAAGTCTTGCTAAATGAATGACATCAATGCACAAAACATTTTGAAGAATGGCTTTATCAATATACTTTCAAAGTCCACAAAGTCATACACGAAATTATGACAGCAAAAAATATTGAAAAGCTATATGGGTGTAAAAGTAAAAGGTTCTTTTGGGTGAAAGCATATGGCTACAACTTCCCATTGTCATTCTTTTTCCAGTGCTCCCTAGCAAGCTTACACACACAGCTGTTTTGTATCTTTTAGCTCAGTCTTGGTCCTGCCTGTTGTCCTAACAGACTTATGGTCATCCCCCATGTTTCTGCACTATGGTACCTAACTACAGGGTCAATTGCTATCTAGAAGGACTGAGTACTTTTGTACACAAAGGGTGGTAGAA
>JAUEKZ010249939.1:0-19891 GCA_031471865.1 Melibe leonina
TCCAGTGTTCTCATCTTAACCTATCATCCTACTTTTCCAGCACTCACTCCAGTGCTCTCATCTTAACCTATCATCCTACTTTTCCAGCACTCACTCCAGTGTTCTCATCTTAACCTATCATCCTACTTTTCCAGCACTCACTCCAGTGCTCTCATCTTAACCTATCATCCTACTTTTCCAGCACTCACTCCAGTGTTCTCATCTTAACCTATCATCCTACTTTTCCAGCACTCACTCCAGTGCTCTCATCTTAACCTATCATCCTTCTTTTCCAGCACTCACTCCAGTGCTATCTTCTTAACATATCGTCCTACTTTCCCAGCACTCACTCCAGTGCTCTCATCCTAACATATCGTCCTACTTTCCCAGCACTCACTCCAGTGCTCTCATCCTAACATATCATCCTACTTTCCCAGCACTCACTCCAGTGCTATCATCTTAACATATCGTCCTACTTTTACAGCACTCACTCCAGTGCTCTCATCTTAACCTATCGTCCTACTTTCCCAGCACTCACTCCAGTGCTCTCATCCTAACATATCATCCTACTTTTCCAGCACTCATTTTAGTGCTATCATCTTAACATATTGTCCTACTTTTCCAGCACTCACTCCAGTGCTATCATCTTAACATATCATCCTACTTTTCCAGCACTCACTCCAGTGCTCTTATACAGCTGTTTTGTATCTGTTAGTTCAATCTTGGTCATGCTTGTTGTGCTAGCAGATTTTTGGTCATCCCCCATGTTTTCCATTGTATATCTTACCACAGGATAATTTGTTATTTCGAAGGACTGAGTACTTTTATTCGCAATGGGCGGTAGAATATCCTGGGTCTCCCTGATGCATGATGTTGGTGTGTTCTTCCCTCGTTTGTAATTGTGAGAGGCATGGGGTTTTTTCCTATAAATTATCTTTTTATTAACTTTTTTCGGACGTATTATTTTTTTCCTATGTAAATCATCGCTCTGAGATACATAATTTCCTGGCAGGGTCCAAAGTCCGGATGTTCTTTTAACCAACCTATCATCATACTAACCCTTGCCCTAAAACTCTTAATGAATAAACAAGAAAGACACACCTGTTTGGGATAGGGTATCCATGAATTTGAGGAATACAAGATCAGCAATGCATATAGGACTCTGTCAGGTCCTAGCAGACAGAAGACTTGTAACATGCGACAAATATGGTTATCTATTTCCACTTGTAGGTACAATGCCTACATGTGGAGGATTTTTTGGCTTTGAATAACAATATTGAAAATCTCAAAAAATCATTAAATAATCTTTATTGTATTATTTTTCATTATCCATGATCAATGATGAAAATCAATAAAAAATAAAAACAATCAGTATCTGCTCCCTCAAGAATTTTCATTCCTGAAGCCTATGGAGACCGAAATTCTAGTACAGAAGCATTTTTCTCACACGATCTGATCAAAGTGTCGAGAAGAACTACCATATTAAATTACACTCAAACCTCATTATACAGCCACCACTTACACTGCCATTTTAGCTGTGAAATGGATCAGCCACTACGGTATATAAAAACACTGAAAACCTCATTATACCGCCATTCGTCCACAACTTATTACTTACCTGTGACATTCATGACTTGCATGGTGTAATTAATTCTTCATATACCGCCAGCCTAAAATTTTGTCACTACCATACTAAACCTTACCAGATAAAATTTCAAACACCCCCAAAACACTCATTTAAAACTTTGTTCCCTTTGCCGGTGCATCACTCTATGTATTCCTTTGAGTTGAATGCCCTCCCTCTATCAACCTTAGAACAGTGAGTTCTACTTTTCATACCATAATGCCCTTCCCCACTATACATGATATTTTTGTTGAACCGCCATTCTTGTTAAACCGCCAACTTTATGCTTTCCCTAGACTTGGCGGTATAACAGGTTTGAGTGTATATTTAGGTAATACTTTATCTCTAAAATTGCAAAGAAAATATGTGACATGTTATGGACATATCATGACCTTACACAATTCATGAATATGAAAAATTCAAAATAAATTCTACATTTCAAAGATAGCATTTTATGTCATATATAAGACACTTATGTATTGATATTTGAAAAGTAATATTTGACTATACCTACTTTGAACGGAATGTGAAGCAAAACAAACAGTTAAGTACATAGGTATGCTTAGAACATTCCTTACAAAATAAATAAGAACCGATACGGCAAACATTATGTTATTCAGAACAAAAAAAAAGTATTGATGTCAATCTGATAAACAGTAAGGTCCCTGTTCAGTGTGCAGTCACAAGCAATGAAAATTATCAAATGAAATCAACAACTATTATTTAATGGCAGGCAAAAGTTCTTCATTATTACATGTGCAATAGAGCACACTTGTAATGAACACCCGTACAACAAAATTCAAGATATAACAAGCACACATCTGTGCCCTAATTTCTTTTTCACCTCATTTTTTCAATAAAATATTAGACAGACAGCACAGACTTTTTTACCTTTTTCCTTGCCAGGAGCAATTTGCTATATCAAGTGTTCTACCGTACATTTTCAACATTTTGTTGAAAAATGATCTTTGAAATTGTATACAGTTGTTCCAACTTTATACACCTTACTATTCTATGTTATACATTGCAAAATAGAGAGGAAATATCACAGGTCCATTGCAGCATATGAATGTGAAGAGAATGTAGTTGTAAATTAAATTGAAAAAATGTTTGATTACAAACCTTTAACTTTAGCTCACTTAACATTTATCCCAAGATATTTGTTTTGGGGTCATATCAAAATGGACTGTCAGCCTGTGTTTTACATTGCTATGTGGTCCTTGATCCATGCATATTTTTAGTAGTAGAGACATTGCATGTACATACAGTACATCTACTCTCTAAAAATAAAGCGAATAGATTGCAGTTAGTATCAAAGATCTAAATGATCAAACAGTTATTTTTACGTGTTGTGTCTGATTCAGGGAGAGTGTGCAACCTAGAGATAAGCAACAAGGGTTGAGTGAGTTACAACAAAGTGAAAAAGGTTTAGGTCCAGACTCTCATTTTGATCTGAATGAAAATCCATATTTCTTTAAAATGTTATTAAAGATTGAACTTATCAATTGGAATCATTGTTTTTAATTTTTTGTTCCTAATCATAGCATAGCATAGCAAAGTAATAAAAACAAATTGAAGGGTGCTCTAAACACTTACTATGACTATGACATAAACAAAGTCTAAATTAATCATTTGGTTTGGTAATATAGAATTCAGTTTCAAATTTCAAATACATCTTAATAAAAATCATCTTCAAATATTCCTATATAATATGTGTGAGATACCCAAAATGAGTTTGTAGTTACTTGATGCTTTTGGGTTGTTGAAAAATTGAAAATCTAATTTATGATTAAAACACGAGAGTAATGAAGAGAAAAGTAATACTTATTTCGTACATATGCACAAATCACACCCCTTCTTTTGCACCATTCATGAACATTACTCCTACACACATCTTCCTACTTCGACCTCTACCCATTTGTGGAGATCAAAGACATCAGATCTTTGGTGGAGACAAATCTTATCACAAGCTTAAACGGATGAGTACAATTTTAATTATTTATTAATATTTTCTTTATTTGGTTTGTTGTGTCTGTCCTGAGGAAGGCCTTAGGCCAAAAAACGTTGAAGTCATTTTGTCTTTGTCTCCCTTATACCTTTCTCTTCTACTCTAGACTATCACAGACTCAGCAGTCCATCCTAATATTACAAAAATAAAACACTTCGGGTACTAAAAGAATATTTATCAAAAGTTTAAAAGCATTATTTTCTCGACCCTTATTTTCATCAATATCTGTTTCAAATGAAACAAGCTCCAAAAATCCCTCAGGCAAGTTAATTTTTAAATATTTGCAATCCAGTCCTTTAATCATACATATATATCTGTTGGAAGCTGAATTCTTACTCATTGCATTGGTATTTAATTTGATAGCTGCACATAATCACATTGAATTTTTAAACATTGTTGAAGTGAAATGGTAAACTCTGACACACACAAGTGACATACATAAATACATGTTCATACTCATAGCTATTTCCTTCAATGACTTTTAGATTTAGGATTTTTTCTCAGTTTCTAAAGCTCCAATAATCTTTCACAATCATCTTCAAACCTGGTAGAAATATACACAAGATATATTTATATCAACAAATTTACTCATGCTTTTTTTCCATATTGCTATTGCTTTTAAGAAAAACATATTCATGACGTAAAATCAAAATATTCATGGATCTCTTATCTGCGTATCATCATACCTGCACAAAAAAGAGCATACCAATAACCAAAAAAATATTTCTTATGTGAAAAAAATTCTATGTAAATCATTTTGCAAATAAGTAATGAGTAAACACTAGAAATTTGAAGTTAATGGAACAATGAATATTTCTCCATTTTTATCAGTTTAAAAATTGTATGTCTTCTTAGCAAACAAAGTAGAAAAGAGTGCATGAAACCTTTCACTGTGATATACAGTCGCTATCATGAATAGATATATCATCCCTTGACTGATAACACAGATCTCAAATTATTCTTTAAAGGTGGAGAATGAACATTTATAGATCTTAAATACCTACAGCTGCACATCAAGCCTATTAAGAACACTAACAACCAGTTATGACTTCATAAATAAATATCCATTGAAGGAAAGTTAAGCAAGTCGTAAACTAATTTTTAGAATTTGATAATTTTTTTCTCAAGATGAGACAAATTCAATATCAGGACAAATTCATATGCAAACTGTGTTAGCACAAAGTCCTTCATGGGTTAGTCACATTCATTCAATAAACAAATGACCTTGATTTAGTTCCATCATTTGCTTTTAAATGAAACTAAAACACACTCTCGCCACATTTAAATTTAAGAGTAAACTCACATTAGCTGCATCATGTGTCAAAGTCAAATCTTTGTTCTGATGCTGTCATGTCAAATACATAAGAAAGTCAAGCAGCCAAGAGCCAAATATATTGCTAGATATCTAATGTAAAAAAACATTGGAATGCCTCACAGAAATGTTTCACAAAGATTTACCTTTCTCCAAAGCTTTAAAGAAAAGTACATATTGTCTTTAAAATTGGTCCCCCTAAACACTGTTTTCCCCTATAATCAATTCTTTGATCACCAATGGCTCAACAACTTACACATTTGCCCATACCCCACCTAACCTAAACCTGCCCCCCCCCCCCTCCCCACCTACCCTTCCTTTCAAATTCAAGATTATTTTCGAATTTGTATTTGTATGAGATATATCACAGATTAGAATAATCTGCAGGACAGAGATGTATCAAATGCAAATACTGAAAATATCAAAGATATGTTTTGCTGTAGCATCCATTATTCTGCGTCCGAAGTAGCAGTGCCAACTGCATGTGTCTCAGCTTGTCAGTTTCTGGGTTTTTGGGGTTTTTTTTATCCTCTGCTTTTTATCCTGTGGAGCATCTAATTATTATCACTATCTGTTAGTAGATTGGCTTTGTTAAGCACCCTTTCCATATTTGCCACCAGACTAACGAGGGCTGCCTCCATTCTATCCACTCTCCTCGTGACAACCTAACATGAAGAGAAAATGGAGAGAAAAAATCAAATTAGCTCTCAACACAACCATATTGGATGATTTAGTCAGTACAATTGAAGAAATTAATATGACTGCCATCACAGCAACTCACAGAAAAAGCAAAATACCTGGTACTGAGAGATTAGGAAATAATTTATTAAGCAAACCTCCACCACCTGGGACAAACATGGAATTTGATGATGATGAACATAAAAGTACCTACTATTTCAATGAATCTACCTAACTTCGCATCTTTGGGTATTCATATTTTCAGACAAGGTTTGCCTCCGGAATTTTATCATGCCTATTGGCATGATCTCATTTTGTTTAGAAATCTTTATAATTCTTATATAACTTATATACTGTATATCATTCACATATACCTAGTTTGATTTAAATATTGTGTTTCATATAAAAAGTAAAGTAATCAGTCAAGTGAGAAAAAGGGAAGTCGGGAGGATGGGGTTTCGAAAATCATTGACAGCACAGAAAGTACAACAAAAGAGTCCTTAGACATGCTCAATACAATTATTTCATGAATTTGAATATACAACTAGAATTGTGACCTTCAGAGCCTTGTTGCACATGCAGAGTGAAGTGGACAAGTGACAATAGAGGGATTATCAACCGAGTAGAAAGAAGGATACCAGTCTCCTGAAAATCATTATCTAACTCACAACATTAAATGTGACACTGACACTATTGCAGTAAACACCAGCAAAAAGAGGAGAATTGAGGTTATCTTCTTGTCTTGCCACAGCAAAATAATAATAGCTAGTAGCTATGCCTTCAGAAATAATTCTTTGTTGATCATCCTGGCTTGTGTTCTACACTAAATCCTCCAGACACATCTATAGTTATTAAGGATGATGATAATGAATGGCATCGAGTGAGGCTCTGTATGTTCCACACACATACAACGTCCTTAGCTCAATTGGTAAAGTATCTGCCTCTGAACTGGTAGAAAAGTTGGGTGGTTCAAACCCTGGTTATGTCATACCTACCTAAGACGTTAAAATTGGCATTTTAACAGCTGTCCAGCAAAATACTCGCCATTATGGGAACAATGCTAAGAATGGTTGGCCTGGTGTCAGTATACTATGACTGGGTGAGATATTTGAGTGAAACCTGTGCGGCTGCAAATTGATTTGTCTTGAGAGCTCCGCTTTTGATATGACCTGAATTAATTTCAAAAGGGGTTTAATAGTAATAGGCAAACAACCAAAAAAAAAGCTTGACAGACATGTATGTACACAACTTTTATCCACACTCACAAACTTCCCACAAGTACATACCCTCTCAACCACTCTTATATGTTCACACTCATATACACTCAAACCTTGTTATATTGCCAAGTATGGGGGAAACATAAAATTAACAGTATAACGAGATTGGCGATACAACAAAATACTATGTGTAGTTGGGTTGGGCGATAGTAAGAAGGGCAATAGAACTTATTGTCTCTGGGGCCATAGGGACGGCATTCAACAACAGAGTGACCCACTGTTAATAAATTAAGTTAGATTAAAGAATGCCACTCCTCCTTCAAAGCTAAACACAATACATTTTTTAAAATAATTCAGACAATTGTTGTACTCCCTACCTTTTTACTGATGCTCATTGAACTAGATAAAAGTGTAAACCCTTTCACAGTGTGGTCCGATTTTAACCGAATAGAATATTCAAAATCTTTAAAATCAACATGTTCTTATAGTAGATAAATCAGATTTCAGTGAACTGACATACAGTGGACCCCTGGAGAGCGACACCCTTGAATAATGACAACCCCTGAATAAGGCCTCTTGACTCCGGTCCTCATTTTTTTCTCTCGCTTTGCTATATATTATACGTAACCATTGCAAACCCCCAAATAATGACACTCCTGAATAACAACATAATGTTGTTATCCAGGGGTTCCAATGTATGCCAAAAGTATGAAATTTTGGCATATGCCAGTTCACTGAATTCTGATGTATCTGGTATTAGAAAATGCAAAACATGAAGAATTTGATGTATCTAGTAAGTAGTTCGGGATAACGTTAGCAGTGAAAGGGTTAAGTTTGAGATCAGCAACTCAATAAAGTATTTAAAATAATAAACATGAGAGATTATGAAACATTTTTCTTACCGCAAACTCTTCTGCTGGAACATTCTCTGTCGCCTTTCCTTCTTTGTCTAGGATCTCTTCCTCTTTTGCATCAGTTTTCTCTATCGTTGCCTGAGATTTAATTGAGAGAGATTTTCAGTAAAGAAGGATATTGATTTTCCTTTTACAAATATAATAGTATACAAAAATGAGAAATATTACATTGGTGAAAAATCATACCAATATTTCTTTTCTTTTTACAATGCAAAAATTAATTCACTTTTTTCTCTTCATATCTTATGTAGTTTAATACTGCAAATCAAGTGAAGTGCCTCAAATGTCTTAAAAAATTGTGTCATATTGCTCTTGTTTTGTTTTTTTTAATGTTACCAGCCATTTTCTAGTACCTAATGCTATCGATGTAGTAACTGTTTTCTGTATGAAAATTGCAAAAGTGTTTTTTATTTAGAACAATCTAAGAATTTAATGAACATTGATTATTTTTAAGATGGCCACTGTTTTTATAACAACCATAGGATTGTAAAGATGTTTTCTTTTTCACAATTTTTTTTGGGTTATAGGTAATGCATGTGTCCAAAGGGTTTTGATCTTGGACAAATAGTTTGGAAAATAAGTTTTCTCAGGAGCATAATCTCTGATAATTAATAGAGTTTTTATTTGACAAAAACAGTAGAAATAGGAAAGAACAGTCTAGGTTTGGATATTGGACTTGAAACAAGAAATTCATGAGGAGAAATACAAAGATAAAAGAATAAGTTTTTGAATGTATGTGGTGATAGGCAAAATAAAGAGGGTACTCCTTATCTGTTAAAACAATTGCTATTTGAAGATCTTTGCTGCCAATAGGGTATGTTTAAAAGACTCCGGAACGATAAAGTTATGGCCATAGTGGAGTAAATTCTATGAAGAAAAAAAAAAAAAGTTCACTAAATTTTGAAATGTACATAAAGTTTTCCACTTTGAGTACCTTCAACTGAAGTTCCGTGATGATCTTTTTCTGCTCTGCTGGTTTGACTATATGCTCCGGCTCCACTCCAAACTTGTTGAAGACAGAGCCTAACAAATCTTCATCAAAGCCTTTGCTATTATGAAGAGATAAAAAAAAGAATATGATCAATAATACCATGAGATTTCTTCCATCTCGGTATTTCCCTTCTCTCCTAAACTGTCAAAGAATACTGGGGCTGTCCCAAAATCAAATTGCAAATGGTCGTAACTTAATTAATAATTTGTTGATTTTCAATCTGTAAATGGCAAATATTAGTAAAAGTGATGCTCTATGTAAGGTGGGTTTTTTTAATGATCACAAGAAGGAATTGGAGAAAAAAAATACTCACTCAACAAGGCTCTCTTTCCATTCTGATGCTAATATTTTGTCTTTTGAGGTGTACTTCTTCAGTTCCTTTTCAAAATCAATATTTGCTCTGCTTCGCCAAAGTCGACTAAGAAGACGATTGTAGCCCTGGAAATTGAAAAAGCATATTTCATCTACAATAATTCTAAATTAATTGAACAGAACCAAAAATGTTTATTATCTCATTTTCTTACTGTGTCTTTCAAAATGTTTATGCAACCCTAGAAGCAGGTAAATTCTTTGAAGCATGATGCAATTTCAGTAAAGTTTCATTTTTGATATAATAATGAAATGCTTCATATTTGCAGAGGCATACTTTATACGTCATGACCCTGTAAGCATAATATTGAAAAATAAAAAGAGACATTTTTGTTTTGACTTATTATTTAAGTTCATTATCATAGCTATATATTCAATCATGACAAAATAGGCAGTCAACCTAAAATTGAAATAGAATCATGATAAGAGTAAAATATTTACCTGCTTCAGATAATCAGACATAATATTCATATCGGTCTGATTTGTCATATCTGATTTGACCTCAGAATAAGTGTCATTGATGATGGCCAGAAACATGTTAATGAGGACAAAAAATACAAAGAAAACAAAGAGCATAAAATATATGGGACCAAGAATCCTATTTGCTTTTTCCAGTTGATAAAAATCAAAATCGCCCAATATAAGGCGAAAGAGAGTGAAGCTGGGGAGACAAATAAAATAAATATAATTACAAAAAAGACAGAATGAATGTTACTAAAAAAATTATCAAACTTTTTCTAAGTTTCATGTGAATAAGAAACTTCCAGGGCTCCATAAAATCCTATTCTATATCATCTCCATTGTTTTATAGACCCATTGGGTTTGATGTCAAAATCACAAGAAGTTTACATTAAGCCAGCAACAACTTTTAAACTTTTTTTATTAATAACTTTCTAAATGGTAAAATCGCAATGCTGGAGTATGTAAATAAATCCTAAAGAGTCTACTGGCCCATATAGCCAGAGGATATTTCAGTTTCTGCAGTTTGAAAAAGACAAGTAGCAATTGTTGCCACCATCTGAATAAGACGCTGGTTTACTGGCAATGCTAGCATTGTTGTGAATATAGTATATTCACTATGAGCATTTGGTCTTTTCAAGCTATGAATGTAGCAAACAAAATAAATGAAAGGACTGATTGAAAATAAAAATAAAACGTACAAAGAGTTCATGAAAGTACTGAAATCCTCCACTTGGCTGCCAAAGAGAAGATAGCCCAGTTGGGTGAAAGCCAGAAAAACAATGAAGAACATGATGAAGAATCCCATCAAGTCCTTTGCACACCTACTGAGGGTTGTTGCCAGCTGTGTCATTGTTTTGTTAAAACTGATGTACTTGAAAACCTGTTAAAATTAATAAGTAACGTTCAGTCCCAATGTCTGCAGATTACCCAACAGTATTCATTTTTTTAGCCAAAATTGAAAATTGAAAATTGAATAAATTTTTCTCTTCTCTGTTTCATGGTTACATGATTAACTATAGAACAGCAAATAAGGGCTAGCAAAACACATATTCTATTGAAATATTTGGAAGTTAAAAACATTGGGGCACAGGAATGTGTTCTTTATGTTCATAAGTTCAATGTAAGTGTGTTGGTTATTTGCAGGCAGTGCTTTATATAGAAACAGAAAAAATGAATATTTTTGTCATTGAAACAACTACAGATCAAAATAAAAGCAAAACAAATCAACATTATAAAAGGTTACACCAATACCAACTTCAAGATATAGCAATTTGACTCCTTGTTTTGTTCTTTTTTTTTCTTTTTTTTTTTTAAGTACAGAAAATTATATTTAAAAAAATAACTAGAATTTAACCATTTTAAAGACCAAGGCAGAAAAATGTCCAACAAAAACAAAAAAGACGTAAGTTGAAAATGAACAGTTCAATACAAGGCAACAATTTGATGACCTTGACCCATGATAAGAAAACTGTGATGGCAATTGCATTGTTTGATCTAGACTCCCAGAATGCTATAGAGACAAAATCTTGATATTTGGTGAAATCCTTTAATCGAGCTGGTAGAAGTGGAATGACCACAAATTCTTTGTACGCGTGGAAGCAAATACAGACTGACGCTGACACCACCAAAAACAGATCCAGCAAGTTCCACATTTCCGACAGATACTGTCTGCCTTTGAACAAAATCTGTTTCAGAGGGAAAGGAAAAAGATTGCAGATCTCCTAACAATGAGTTAAGATACATAATAAGACTATTTCTTCACAAACTTAAGCATTTCTTTGACTAAACAATTTATCAGTAATTACCATGGATCAGGAAAAAATAAATAATTGTGCAAAATATGAAGAGAGGGCCTGAAAAAGTCATGCAATTTTTCCTGCATAAGAAGGTATTAATAACATATGACAATTGATTTCATTGAAATGTAATGATTGTGTAATGCCTAGATTGAATGTTCTTTTACATTTGAAACTATGTTTTTATCAAAGTATCTGACTCCATGTTTACTTCTTCTTCTTCTTCCAATTAACTGACTGACTCGGCTGGGACAAGTATAACTGTCAGTGCGCATTTCAACATGGTCGATTACAGACCTCTTTTACTCTTAAAGCGTTTTTAATATTTTTTCTCATTTCTTTTAATTTAATGAAATAACTTATAGGTTCTTACTTAAAGTTATATGATGAAGCATATTTTTAAAGGTTTCGATGTTGTTCATAAGCTTTGCAGCTGTAGGCAAGCTGTTCCATAACCTTATAGTGCTAGGAAAGTAGGAATGAAGATGACTATCAATATTAGATCAAGGTAGATTAAACATTTCACAGCCTGATTGCCTAGATTGTCTCTAACTCAAACTCTGTTGGTATTGGTCAATTGGGATTTCTATAAGTCTGTTTAGCCCTTTGCAAAATATTGTTATCTCAGTCCTTGCTCTCTCCTCTTGGAGTGGTAACAATCCTAAGTTCTTCATATTGATATTTGTTGAGCCTGTTATAAAGGAGTAGTTATTAGTTACATATTAAGCAGGATTCTTTTGCACTTCATCCATTTTTTTGTTTTGATTTTGACGGTGTGGATCCCAAACCGTGCAACCATAATCGAGTTAGGTTACTTACAACTGTGGAAGAGAAACCATGAGCTCTAACAATTATCCTAAGAAACTGATGGCATTTTTAATAAAACTTAGTTTAATTCTTATATGGTAAAGAATCGTACTTTTAATATTGAGCAAACAGTGCAGGGTGCTTTTTTAAACTATTCCATTAAGAATTGGAATGGCTAAGGAACAAGCAAAGAATCAAAAAACGTTTTATATTTCAAAATCCAATTAAAACTGAAATACTTGAAAGGATATGGACACACATTATGGTGTCTCCTTACAGGTATAGCAAAGCAAGTCTTAACATGGAATCCTCAGGTTAAGAGGAAAAGAGGTAGACCCAGAATGTCATGGAGGATAAATGTTATGGCAGATGCCATGAAATTGACGAAGATATGGAATGAAACAGAGAGAGACGCCTAAGATAGAGATCATAGGAGAATTATTGTTGATGGCCTATGCTCCACAGAGAGTGACAAAGGCTCAGAAAATAATCTGACTTTTGTTGAATCTGGTTTCATGTAGATGCAACCACCAGTTGCTTAACAGTATGTCATTTGCAAACAGTGGGAAAAAGAACTTAAAACGCATCTTTGACACAAAATATGTGTGAAAAAACTTAACTCAATCAGGTACCGGTACTCAGAAACAAAACTACACTCAGATAGATGCTTACTGACTCATCGATTTTGGGACTATGGTATTCATATCTTACAGTAAAAATCTGTGGTCATGACCATGGTCATGGTCATAGAACGCTACAATTTTCAGACCATCATCTTCTTTACATTCTTTGCATTTTGCCAGGGTTTGCCTATGATGTCATATTTCAGCAATGCTTTTTTTTGCGTGTATTTTAAACTCAAATCACAATTGGATCAGCTCTAAATATGTTGCAAAAACCCAGATGCTTCATTCTCTATTTTTACCATTTTCAATTCTTTCTTTAGCAACAATGAAGAAACACCCTGTCTATTTTGGTAAATCGTTTTCTCAACACATTAGGACTTACTCCTTCACTTCTCTGACTTACCTCAACTGACTCCTCAATGATGTAGAAGACAACAAAAATGCAGAAGAATATTTTGCAGACAAACATGAAATTTTCCCACTTGTTCTCGTAGTGAATTAATTTTAGAGTATTGAAACTCCATGAAGGGAAAGCTCCCCCAGTGGCTGGGAATTCAACCGTTAATCTGAAAGTTTAGAATGAAAATTTTAACAAAATTCTTATAACCATGTAAACTTAATTTGAAATAAGTAAGATTTTTTATGGAGTAAATTCTTTCTTTTTTGATTTTATCCAATTCATCACTATCCCAATTAACAACTTGTCAAGGCACAACCTAAGTTGTGGCAACTCTACTTTAACTAATGAGCATACTAAAGAGTTTAAAAATGACTAAATTTTGGGGAAAATTTGAAAAGATATCTCAAAGGATATTTACTGATACCTACCTAGAAATAAAACCATGCACAACAATAAGATGGACTATAAAAGGCTAACAACAAAAAATTAAGAGAAACCAAAACTAAAAAGTATATTAAGAACAATATCAATGCTAAAAAAAATTTAATTTGTCCTTAAACAATGTTAAAAAATCTCCCCCGTACATGACAATGCAAAACAGATTAATGTTAGCATTGTAGACTGTGAAGGTTATGAACACTGCTCGGGTTCCACGTCGGATCCAAAGACTTTCATAAAGATGCTGCAAAGCCTCTCTTGTTTTGGTCTCATCCACGCCAAATTCAAATGTATAGCCTCCTCCATCATAGCTTGTAATTTCTCCCCAGTGCCAAAAGCCTTCAATCTCACTGCTGGTATTGTGAACCCACCTGAAACAGTTGTATTGTAGTTCTTAATCATGATAAATAGCAGAGGAAAAAATGTTAAGAATAGAGACAAAATCTTTTAATAAACTTGTAACATGATTATTACAAAAAGAAACATGTTCATTTTAATACTCAACAAACACCAGGCCAAACAGTGTTAGCACTGTTCCCATAATGCCAAGCACCCGGTGGGACAGCTGCTGAAATGCTGATTTTAACATCTTAATTGTAACACAGCTGGGTTTTCAACCTCACACCAACCGGTTCCGAGGCTGATGTTCTAGGTAATGAAATTGGGAGTCAGTCTACTGTGCAAAGAAGCCGCAACAGTTGGATAATTTATTGGCTGACAACAAAACAGAAATTACCAAAACATTACTTTTTTACATTCTGTTTTACATAGAGGTTTTCTTTAATTAAAATAAGTGGTTCATAGATTGTGAGAATATAAGTACAAGACACAGTGCGGGTGTACTTACGCAGTATTATTTTTTACTACCAGACCCTCTCCAAATATTGCTTTGTCCTCAGTTTCAAGTGAATAGCCTCCAAAGCAACTGTCAATAAAAGTTTGAAACTCTTCCACCACATCACAGGAATCAGATTTTACTCTCACTTGACGCATTCTCGGCAATCCAATAATCTTGTTCTCATAGTAAACATAACCGTAGATTTTCCCAAGAGGTTCATCGTTGTACCATTTTTTCCAGTACAAACCTGTCATTAAAGGGCCCATTGCATACTGGAAAGATAGAACAAGAATTCAAACAAATATGCAGTCAAGTATATTATATCATATCATTATAGCCTGAACGTTTTAAATCCACAAATCATTTAAAGAGTATAAAAATATATGATAAGATTCCTGTTTTTTTCATCAACAAATAGGACTTGATGTACACTTTTCCATGTTTATTCTTCAATAAAAGTTTTGAACTCCCATGTTTAAACCTATTTGCAAAGGCTAAGTTGGCTTAGCATCATATTTTTGCACTGAAGTTCCTTGATTTGATGACCCTGATGAGCATATCTTTTTTCAGGGACTGCAAAACCCCACTGTCAACCCAGCAGTAGAATGGGTTCTTAGCCCTCAATACAGCAGTGTCATTGTCCAACAAATGAATTGTAACATACCTAACAAGTGTTTATCTTGTCCTGTGTTTCGAAGCTCACTGTTGACTACGAAGTAAAAATTGAAGAACAACCATTCCTAACCACTAACCACATAGTAGTTAAGGCAATAGGGAAAGAATTTAATCCAGTCCATGATGTTATTGATGATGCCGATAATTTGACCTCTGACCTTGAGCGGCTTACCTTTAGAGCCTACTGTCACATAGAGCCAAAATTAAAACGCTTTTGTAGCGTGAAGCAGATAAGTGACAATAGTTGCTAACTTCTGGATAGGATGCTGGTCTATCACAGATTAATTTCACCAACCCAAGTTGTGGGTTGATACCCATTTGACATCTGGGTAGAGTGAGGCAATTGGAGTAAATTTACTTACCCATGGAAAAGTCGCTGGTAGTCTAGGAATTAAATCCGGTCTTCTCGTGTTCTGCTTCACTACTAGTTCAGCCGCCACACATCCACTCGAGTAATTTACATTGCTCATAAATATTTACCTCCCAAAATGCCTCCACAGAAGTAATCTCCTTGAACGTATCTCCATCCAAGAAAAGATCCATCATCACTTTGGTGTAGTAGTATGAGTATTTAGAGCTTGTTCCAAAAGCAACTGCAAAAATTTGTAAATGTTTAAAATAAAATGACAACAGAGTACTCATATTATAAATCAAACCAATACTACAATTCAGAAGAATTTTCTTGTGCAATTTACAGTTTTCACTCTTGAAAATAGTTGTGATTTAGAAAAACATAAACTTCATTCGGTATTAAAAAGCAAGCATGTTCAACAAATGGCAAAATACTTTTTAGAAAACAACCTAACGATAACAATCATCACACCCTGACACGGTTTTCGAACATCTTTTATCTAAAAAAGCTTAGTTAGTATTGTGTTTGACAATCAATCAGCTCTGAAACTTGTGTTGTTTAGCATGAATATGAGTCTCAGTAGGAGATAAATTTTTCTCAGAGCCCTCCCCTGCACACAGCAGTAAAGGCTTCGTGGAAAGAAATGAACTGCTCCACTATTTCACATGCATGATGCAATCACAACTGTGCTCGTGATCCCTGATGCTCATATTGTTTTTTTAAAGTATACAATTCATTACCAATAAAAAATGAGACTGCAACTCTGTCCATTATTTATTTAATTCAAGATGGCTGCTGATATCGCGACAAAACACAATAAAACACATAAGGATGAGCACTAATATCAACAAATACAATATAGGAGTTAATGTTATTTGCTAGATCTAGATAGATGAAAAAAATAGATTTCTAACAATTTTTTAAAATCTTTCTGACAGTCTTGAAGGTTTTGGTGTCCTTAGCAGTGAAAGGGTTAAGACAAAGAGTCAAGTAACCTGGCCAATTCACAAGGGCACCTCAATCTCTGCACAAAAATGTATCTGAATTGTTGAACAAAAAATTTCTAACAATTTTTTTTTTCTTATTTTTTAAAAATATATCTGTTAGACTATATATGTTTTAACTGGATAGCTGAATTTTGAAAAGAAACTTACTTAGACAAACAATGATGATGAAGATCAAATAAATTGTCAGCTCTCTCAGCATTTTCTGTGCCAAGATTTCCCGATCCTCTTTGATACCTTTGCCTTTACCAGACCCAGCTTTCATACATACTGAGAATAAACATTATTGGAAACAGATTCATTCAACTCCTGAAAGTGAAAGTACAGATTTTGACCTTGGGGACATTAAAAAAAATAACAGGACATCAACATCGATAAAAGTCACTTGGTTTGGAAGGAACCTTTAGGGAAGGGAGGGGGGGGAGAGACATAGTAGTGTTAGTACCCCCCCCCCCCCCCTGCAAGATGATAGACAAGATTGAAGTACTGATCCTTCTAATGAATCAAACATTAAAATCCATATACAATATCCTGCCTGTTTTAAAATACTTTCATGTAAAATTTAAAGTTTCATTGATAAAGAGAAAAGTAGGATAATCTCTAATAAAAGCTTTCCAGCTGAAAGCAACATTTCAAGGCAAGCATATATATATGCCTTCTTTCTCACTTGAAATGAAAAGTTGAGTGAACGATTATATCAAACTATAATGTAATACACATTTATATAACCAGTTACAAGAAAATGTTATTTTACTACTCACCTGACAGAAACCCAACCCTTGCTTTGGGGGCGGCAGTGTCACCATCAGCAGCCTCTTCCTCAGGATTTGCCATCATGGGCTCTGATGGAACTTTATTCATGCTTAAAATTGAATATATGTAATACAGATTTTTAATATAATCAGAATATAAGTATTATTTTTAATAGAAAATAAAAAATGTTTAATCCTAAAAACAAACATACCCCCCTGTCAACTTTGCCTTTAGGTTCTCCTGAGAATACTGGGTTATGAATATGAAATCAGTTGCTCCCCCTCCCCCTTTTATGTGATAATTTTCTTCATCACAAAAGCAGTTTGATAATAAACACTTTTCTAGAGATAGCAAATCAGTTCCAGAATTTCTTATTGCAATTTTTATTAAAATTCATTGAATGTTTGCAGGGCTGACTACTGCAATTTATATTTAAAGACAAAGTCACTTTGTCAAAAACTAAATTAGCAAAATTTAAGCTTTTCTGATTCCCCATAAGCTATCAATTAACTTTTTTTTCTACTGCAGAGTATTTTTTGCCAAAATGTCTCTGAACTTATTTGCTGACAATTAACTTATTGCTGACAGTTAACTCATTCAACTTAAAGCAACTGTCCAACTGAAAGGAACTGTTCAACAGTTTGGACAATCTCTCTGTAGAGAGACCATCATTTTACATCCAAGTAATGAATAGTACTTTTTTTTAAAGATCATTCATTCTAGCATTAGGTAATGATAATTAGTGCAAATAATTCAAATCCTCATTGTTTTTATATTCCAGGGCTACGTACTACCAATTAGGTCCTACATCTCTTAAAATTCATAGTAAAGTAAGCTGATACTTGATACCTTTCTTCCTCTACGTTTTTCTCCATGGTAGATCTTCTCTTGGCTCTTGTTCAAGTTATGATCGGCTGTAGAAATATATCACAACATCTGCCCCCAATCAAAGGACTGTTTAATGCAGGTGTAAGGGGATGGTAAACAAAACAATTAAAAATATCAGAGTTTCTATCCAACTAGACTGGATGATTGCACATTTCTATCTCTCTCTCTCTCTCTTCTGTGTGTATGTGTGTGTGTGTTGTGTGTGTGTGTGTGTGTGTGTGTGTAAGAGAGAGTGAATAAGAGAGAAAAAGAGAGATAGAGATAGAGAGAGATAGAGCAAGAAAGAGAGAGAGAAAGAGAGAGAGAGAGAGTTTCAAGGATATTCTTAGAGTTTGCAGATAATTTTCTTTTGTATTTGTCACAGGCTGTAACAAACGGGTATATCATCATAGTTTTAACAAGACAAAGTTTATCTCCTAGTTCTGTGATGGGCTATGATTGGCTATAGGGACGTATAAGTTATGTTCCATTGATCCATTTGCTAGAGATAGAGACATCTGAACTGTAAAGCCGGGCCCTGACAGTGCATAAAATAAGTTTTAACAAGATAACTTACTAAACACCATAGTTATTTAGCTTTAACTGATTTAGACTAATAGTTTCTTTTATGATTCATTTACCCCTTTTTTAAATGATCCGATTGTTCACAAACCAAGTAGCTAGACGTCTAGACCCTATGGTGTTAAGACGTCTTAGAAATTATTTGAAGGCTTAGAGGTCTAAGTCTCTTTTTCTCAAGCCACATCCGTTTGTTGACAACAACATGCAGGAATACAACAGAGCTCTATAGCCTAAGTCTGTAAACGCACCGTCCGGCACCACAATATTGTTACTGCCCGCATAATTGAATACTATTTTTATCCTTTTCCTATTGCAAAAGCTAGACTAGACCTTATGAGTGACGTTCCACTGCACATCTAAAGCACACACACACACACACACACATATATATATAAGTAGAAGGTTAAAAAAAAAGTCAAATGTAGAAAGCGCTGATATTCACGCATCGTGGTTATTGCACTTTACATTGTTACTTCCTTCAAACAGGAAAATTGAAACATAATCATATCTAGGACTTAAGACAGAATACACCATCCAAAAACTTTATTCTAGAAAATGTATGGTCGCCAATCTCAGTTGATAAGGCAACTGGGGGACTTGACAAGCGCATATGACTGTTTGGGATGTTACAGACAATATATTTGTGGGACACGGACACTACTGTATGGAGAGCTAGCTAGATAGTTACAGTTACAGTACCTCCCTGTCACTGTTATGTCTGAAAATTTCATCTATCGTGCGCGCGATCAATAAAGTTTACCTTACCTTACCTTACGTTACCTTACCTTACCTTGTTATACTCCTGGCTTGACCATTGACACTGGGATTTTTGAATACCAGAAAAAAAAATCCGCCCAGCAGAGGGATCGAACCCAGGACCTTCAGTGTAAAGTCTGACACGCCACGAAATGAGCTAAAATAGCATATTTAGCACTCAATAGTCTTATCCTTATCCTTCACAGCATTGATGAGTCAGCGGAAAAGTTTGGTATCTTTAGAAAGGCCATTCAATTTGCTTTAAGATGCAATCATAGTAACATAATAACATGGCTTAATTTTGCATTCAAGGCAAATATAGAAAACCTACCCTTAAAAATGAAACGATACCCATACAGCCATATTTTAACAAAATATGAAAATTAGAGCTTTACAAAAAGTAACAAACTGTCAATTTTCAGTTATGAGAGACCCTAAGACAG
>JAUEKZ010250271.1:0-19876 GCA_031471865.1 Melibe leonina
GGGAGGGGAAGGAGAGGGGAAGGGGATTAATGAGGGAAGAGAAAGGGAAGAGTGCAATAAATAAATAAACAAATTACAACAGCAGTTTCCATTGGGATATTTACGCCTCCCCATTCCAATTTAAAAAAAAACCGTTTGAATAAGGAATATAATATTCTTCTTTCAAGAAAGCTGACGTGAATACAGTCTTATCTAAAACACCTGCATTTTGAGCAGTTATCAACTTACCATGGGTTTTGTTTGAGATAGATTAGAGAGGGGGGAAAAAAGAGAGAGAAAGAAAGAGGGGGAAGTATAGAGAAGGAAAAGATGTCACAGAAGGAATATAATGCATAAAAATGCCTCCAAATGCTATGAAAGGAATGAGTTTATTACATATAAAGAAGATTAATAATTCTAAGAAGTGACTGAAATCTTTAAGAGACAGAGAAAGGGACACGGATGAAACTTTTTAGGGCCAGTTTAGACAGTTTATTATTATTATTGTGAATAGTCAACACCTGTTTTTGAACAAAACCATGAATTCAATATCAACACAGAAAGATAAAAAGTAATCGGAATTCTTTTCTTGTAAAAATCACACACACAGAGGAGGGGGTTCAAACAGGACCACTACAGTAGACAACCTAATCAGAAAAAACACAAACTCTATACGTTGTTACATTTTGAACTCTTTGCATCAAAGACCTTAATGAAATCTATTGTTTTGTTATTTGATAAAAAGAATATTTCTTTTATATATTTTATATCTATCTATTCATATTCATATATCTAATCATGCTTTATTTATTCTGAATTATTTATCTATCATTTTGGGTTATTTACTTTATTGCCAAATGTTTTATAAATCAATTAACTTGTATCACTTATCTAATTTATTCTTAGCTTCCTTTCAAACCTTTTACTATCAGTATTTTTGTTGTAATGTGCATGACTGCTTCCTGTTTAATGACAAATCCCTTTGTATGTAGCATCATGAATAATTTCCCTGTTGAGGGATCAATAAAGTTATCTTATCTATCTATCTTATCTTATCTTATCTTATCTTATTTTATGTTTTGTTGGGTTTTTTTTATTATTATCAGACAAACCTTTAAGTAGCCTACTCATAAATCAAATTGTGACCTAAGGTTTTCATTTGAGAAAAGATAAAAAATTCTATGATTATCTACATATAATCATTGTAACTATTTCTGTTATTCATTTATATCATCAACATATCTGAGAAAAATCACAAAATCACAGAATAAACTATCTCAACATTAGTCACTAGTCAAATGCTTTCAAAATTGTACCTTTTTTAATATAATAGAACTATAAAGTTAAAAAGTTTGTTGGACTTGAGTACGAAAAAAGAAAGATGAATGAATAAGCTACCAACATCGAATGCTGTATAACTATGACTCTACATAAATTTCTCTATAATTCAAAAAAGGAGAGACACTAATTTCTCTCCTTGTAAACGCATCAGTCAAAAGGCAGAAAATGCTTGGAAAAGCTAAAAGAGTTAACATGTCTGAGGAGAAAGAAAAGATTATTGGGATAGGATTATGGGGAAGTGAAAGAAAGCTGAGGTTTGGGATTTGTATCTTACTGAAACGAGCCTCTCTTCTGCCTACGAGTCTGGATATTTTAAAGGCGGAGTCACCTGGATTGTTCAAAACGCAAAACACAACAAAAATGATGAAAACAACACAAAAATTTTCTGATCTGCTAAATTTTAGTATGTATATTGTCAAGTCATGGGGGAAAGTAAACATTTTTATAACACAGACAAAATCTTTTGTGTATGGATGACCAAACAAGATAAATAACATGGTTTTCTAGCATTGAAGGTATGCAAAAATGTAAAACCCCCTTAAAATTAATTGATACAGTTTGATCATTTTTCTTTTCATTAAGTACAAGACTTTTGAAGTTTTATGCTATAGGGTTTTTTTTTCTTCAACTATGCTTCAAAAATTCAAATTAGTTTTATCACTGTAACATTTTATGTGAAAATGAAGATTTTGTTAAAAGTTCATTGTATTGTCTGCTTCACCCAAACACTTTTGGAAAAGGAGAAATCATGCGATAAAAAAGCAATTAATTGACTTTCCATTTGTACCCAATGCAACATCATATTATGAATAGAAATACTTGTCATTGATAAAGTCATCAATAAGTTCCTAATGCTAATATGGACAAAATGAGAAATCATAATGACGAAAAAACATAAGTAACTAATCTTCTGACAAAAATAAGACAGCAAAAAATATATTCATTATAATAACAACAATGAACAAGTTATTGTAAGAAGCAGGTAGTCATTTGGCAGTCAAAGATAAACTGCCTGTGATTGAAAGGAAAAATAATCTTTCCAATGACATGTGCCTATTGCATCTATTATTCAATTTGAGGTTTAAGCAAAGTAGGTGGGATTATACTGTACATTATATCGTATAGATATATGTATCTATGGACTGAAAAACAATTTTTGTGGTTAAAAATCATGAATGAAAAATTGACATGGACAAAACTACATCTACGCCTAAGAGGCTGTTAAAGCCAATTATTGCAATATTAATCGCCTCTGAGCATCAGGGATAGAAATTGGTGCTATATAAGTAATTTTTACATTACATTACATTACATTACATTAATCTGAATTACTGATGTACAAATCTTTATTGTAGTGATATATATCACTATTGTTTTTCATTTTTAAATCTGGATAAAAGAGTAAGAAAAAAAATGTAAAAAAACCATTAGATGCTCCATAAACCACATTTTTGCTAACATAATGAAAAATTCTCTACCAATTGCTAAACCATCACTATTCCCTCAAGGTCTAGCTTCGACAGAGAAGTCAGACATACAAAGTTACTGACAGTCAAAGTCGATAAAAACCAGAGAAAAAGAGAAAAATAAGTTAAATAGATGATAAGAAAAGAAGGAGTAAAAAGGAAAACAACATTGATCAAAATCATAAAAAAAATAAAAACATCAGTGGATTTTTAAACTGAGAGTTAGCGCTCAGATCTTTGAGTAAGTTTAAGAAAGAACTCTCTTTCCATCAAAAAAAAATAAAAAAATAAAATAAAAGACCATGTTTCATTTTATTGAAAAAAAAACCCAAGTTAACAGAAAACATAACTATAACTCTGCAACTTGCTTTGAATATAAAAACATAGGTACTCTATCCCATTTGCAACAATAGACTTCAGTGATGTCAATGGAAAAAGACCAAAAGGGAGGAAAATAGCCAAATTTATAGAGACAAAGAAGAAAAAAAAAATGAAAAAAAATAAGAGGTAAAGAGGAGAAAATGGTCATCAAAATGGAGGAATTCCTCCTTTTGGAGGAAAATTGGCACCACTGAGACTTTTGCTAATCATTAGCAATAAACTCTTTAAATTAACACCTGATGGAATGGTGCTTACATTCAATCCTATTTCCTTTGTAATCAGGAAATCATACGGCAGGAATCACAACATCAAATCACCTCTGTTCTTTTTATTCTCAACAGTGGCAACAAACTACATTAACTCAATGCAGTCGTGTCAGACGCATTTGTCGGACAAGCTACCTATTACTGAGATGAGTCCTATAAATTTGTCCAACACTGTTTTGAGGGTTTTTCAAGCAAAATGCGTGCTTATCAAGTGAAAATAACACAAAATAATAGATATATAAGGATTTTCTATCACTTTTTGTCCCATTCACTTAGATTTGATAATATTTTTGGTTATTTTTGTTGATTATATTATGCCAAGTTTTTTTTTTTTTAAATCAGCCTCTTCCGCTTTCCGTTTGTCATCAAGGCGAAAGCAGGATGATATTTGTCTGTAAATGAAGCGTTAGAATTGGTGATGGAGGAGGGTTCAGACAACAAAGAAAATAATCGTCTTTGTATAATCTATTATGTTTATTTGCCCATAAATGAGAAGTGTGGTATGACTAACAATCACTTGTTCATTGTTAGGCAAAAAAAAAAAAAAAATCCCCCGAAAAGTTGCATTTTTTACATTATATTATTTATTACAGCATATGAAGCATCATTTAAAGTCTATATACCATTGTAGAGCTCAAAGTCTCTTCTTTTAGGACCTAAAAATTGTTTGATTCTATCTGTATTTATTTGTAGGCAAAAAAGTTATGTCCAAATAAAATGGGTCAAATTCAAGCAAAACAGGGGTATTTCTTGGCCACGCAATTGCAATCAGTTAGGGAAATCTGATCAGTATCACCATTAAATAATTATCCTTTTCCAATAACAAAAAGTCTTCTCTACAACATGCTGTTAAACCTAGGAAAATCCTTTGAGAATTTTAATGATCATGAGTTTCATTGATTAAAGACAAGCTCAAACTCAAACAGACACATACTATGAAAATCCTATGGTGGTGTATAAAATGATAACTAGTAAAAACACCTTGCAGAAACTTCACTACAAATACAAGAATTTACCAAGCTGAGCAACAGCTACAAACTGACATCATACCACTACCATCTTTAAAGAGAAATTGTTAATCATACTTAGAAGCCATGATGAAACACAAACTATGTAACTATGGGAAAAGTTTATAATTATTACAATCTGAAAAGAAAATTTTAAAGTTAGTCCAGCAGAAATTAAAGGTTACAGCAAGAAAAAAATAGAGTCAGGAGTTTTGGAGACAATTTGTTATCAGTTTTCATTGGTCGTCGAAGGGGCGTGTACCTCTGCTGACATGGATTAGTGGGTGAATCCGGAACGCTGCTTCCACCAACCATTTTGGAGTCAGCCTTCGAAGCTCGCATTCCTTCAAGGTCATACTAAACTCACTAGAGTCAGTGTAGGCTAGGGAAAGAAGGGATTATTTTATACACAACAGGGTATAAAGTGTAAAGATAATATATACGTAGGCACCATACACAGAATTTTCAACTTGATCAGATATGATATATATTGTTAAAGATGATAATGAAAGAAAGAGGGTTTCAGCCATAAGAATCTCTGATGGCCTTTTTTTTAAAAGATTGTTCAATTACAACCGGGAAAAAAAAATGATGAAAAAAATTATAACTTTTTAAATTGTAAATGGTTTACAGTGCAATCTATTGGTTTTTCATTGAAATTTTATTCTTTTTAAAAAAAATATAACTCTTTCTTTACAATCTAAAAAAATGCATCCTCTCGGGACACTTTTAAGGTTATGATGGTTTAAGAACTTGTTAATATGCGTTATGTTTATGACTAACCATTTTAAACCTGCAGATTTGCAATGATTCTTCTTTCAAAATCCTTATTTTTTGTTCTGCTACTCATATGATGCCTCTTCCATTTTGTTTTAATGTATAAAAGCTCTATTTGCAAAAATGTGAACCTTTTTCCAAAGGCTTTTAAACCCTATACGCTCTGTAAACATCATATCATGATATGATATTTATCTGCATGTGCTTCTTTATTACAAAGGTAGTTAAATGATGGATAAATAACTTTACACAACTTTATAGTAGATACTGGGAAAAAATCACACACACAAAAATGTTTAAAATTGTAAAACAAAACAAAAATTAAAAATTAAAAAGTGTAATCTATTTCAAACAGACAAGCAGAGTCTAATCTTTGAAAGAAAAGCCTAGGAAACTGTGAGAATAAAAAGACTTGAGAACTTTGAATCTTCTCCAAATCAAATTGTTTAACCTAAATAATGCTCACTCAAAATAGATGTACAAGCAGAAGGCAGTAAATGAGATATAAGGATGAGATAGAGAGAAAGAAGAAAGAAATAGGGATATAATGTCATGATGCAAGACAGATGAGATAGATTGTAATATAGAATATATCATATGTAATATATATGACGGGTAAAGAGACACAGATATGGAAAGACAGACAGAGAGACTAACAGATATTCAATGACAGACAGATGGGTAGATGAAATAAACAGCCAGACAGACAGACAGATAAGATGGTGCATGGATAGATGAATGGATAGATAGATTCTTGTGTTATTTGCAACAACTGACAATCACTGCCACGGAAGCTCCAACAATCTATGGCTTTTACAGCAACAAGTGAAGAGGAAAATTATGGAGGCTGTAGTCAGTCCAACACATTAGAAAAAATATGCAATGTACAAACTATAAATCATCAAAAGTAGATTGCATCATAAAATATGAAAGAAAACGTATAGAAAGTATTAGTTAAAAGCATGTATTACAATAAAAAAAACTTAGTTACGCATTCTCATATGTTCATAGTTTTCCTGAGCAGCGGAGATGGATTTCACTGATGCTGGGAAAACAAAATAGACAACAGCAACCACACAAGTTGAGTTTTCAATGAGGAATAAGCATGCCATGTGTCAAATCAGTTGGGATGTAACTTTCAAGCAAATAGAATATGTATAATATCAGAGGGTAAAATATTCAATTTCAACCTATGTGAAATGACATTTAGTTCGGGTTGCGCATCGTGAATAAAGAAATGTAAACATGCAAACATCTAGATTGAGATCAATAGACAGTGATGAATATCAAAAAATTATATATATATATATTTCACATTCAGTCATACCTCAAATCAATTGTTTCTAAATATTGATAACTCAAAATTGACAAATGTTATGTTTACAGTTTAGAAAGTAAAAAGAAATGGCGTATTATTAAGCAGGTGATTATTTTCCATCTAGCCAAAGTGTTGCATGCGCCCTGTGCCAGAAATTTTATGAGGAAACAAAAAACAAACAAAATGCGTGCAGGTTGTAATAGTGCAGTCAGTAGAGTGCTTGAGGCTGTTCAATATCAAAATGCTTCCCCACAATCCCCAGTCATGTAAATCCATAATTATCAATATCAAAATGACTAATTTTGAGACAAAAACTATGGCTTAAACCAATCTTTATTCAAACTTTTCCACTTTTGTAAGTTTGTTTATTTGTATATTTCAAGTACAGGCTATACAAAACAGGTGTTCAATTTGCAAGTTTGTCAGCAGGTAAATAATGATTAATTTTTTTTTTTTCAAAATGCTTTCAAATCTAAAAACATTTTCCTTTTCCCCTTTTCAATATCCCCTATGAAAAGGTTTTTTTACAATAGTATAAAAAAAACAAAAAGTAAAATGTACTGTCTATACGCATGTCCTTATTCCTTACTCCTGGTGCTGTAAAGCTGAATATATTTCTTTTTACTTCAATTGTCTACGGAATGACAACAGAAACCCAAGGTCATTTCCACATCTAGGTCAGAATGTCACAAAAACAGACCACAAACATAATACACAAGGACACAAGGAACTACAATCTCAACCATCCCAAACAGAGAAATCACAGCAGCTTTTACCTCCGGGTTCAGTCTGCGCGGCAGAGAGTTGTGCATGGAGACTTTGCTCATGTCGAGGACAGAGACCTTCAAGGTTTTGCGCATGTGGATGAGGATGTGGATTAGGGGCCTTTTCAGATGGTTGTGACCCAGAGTAGCGGAAGTGGACAACTGCAAGGGAGGTCAGTATGAATTCAAAGATCCATAACAATACAGAAAATTAAACGGTTAAATCAATATTGGAAAGAAACTGTTTGGAAAGGTTTTCTAAAACTTTTAAAACTTTTTCCTTAGAAAATGAACAAATTTATCAAATTTCAACTCCATTGCCATGATTGCTATCAATTTCAAATTATTGTATAGATTTTGTTTTTAAAAAAGGAATTTTTTTTGGTAGAGGATCACATGAAGCAAAATATTCTCAAACTTATACTATCAGATGGTATACAATGAAATTGTTTTCTACTTTACTTTAGTTGTGAGTTAATTCAATTTTGCAAAGTTAGCTGCTTCTGATTTAATTTTAAGATATTTCTTATACTTTCCAAACAGCTTCAAGGTCCAGACTAACCCATGGATGATTTAAACAGCCTCATTAGGGAAACAAACATGCAGAGAAATTAAGTTCTACTAGGTGCATGCATTTGCTATATCAGTAATAGTGCTTTTATTTATTTTGGTTGTCATGGTGATAATGGTTTTATCTTGTGTTCCTTGACATGGTGCATGCAGTGGCCATGTTTATCAGGACTATTCTGTTAATTGCAGGACTATTCTGTTCATTGCAGTTTTGGCATAAAGAACAAACATACTTGTTGCTCAAGTATGTAATATAATGTTGCAATATACAAAATTATCCTAGACAAGGAATGAATAACTAAGAATGGCATATTATATAAGAATAAATAATCACTTCTTGATATCCATTAGATATTTAATTCTGAGACCACAAACGCTCCTTTTATTTGAGATCATTTTATTACTGCTCCTTAAAGATAGATGAAGAATAAAATCCTTCTATGTTCTTTATTTTTCTAGCAAATTTCTTTATCTCATTTGCTCCTTTTATGACTGGTCTTTAGCTATGACAAACATAGTACATAGAATTACTGGTTTTGAAATCAGCTTGCGAGAATGAGTTTCTTCTAGCATGCCTCTAGAGTGACAAAGAGGAGCTTTGTTTTAAATAGTATTTCATTAAAGAAAAAAAATGTTCCTGCCAAAGCAGGCAAAGGGTGGAGGAAAAGCTTGCATGGAAATAAAAATGAATTTCAAATACAAATAGCAGAGAAAGCATAATTTGATCAGACTGTTATATTCTCATGATTATACAATCAATAATTTTTCTTCCTACTACTTCAAAAGATGATGACAACAAGACTACAGTTTTAAGAAAATATTACTTAATTTAAAGCCCTGTTTATCAGGTTTTATTTCATACATATCTTTTAATCAGTTTCAAATTGAAAGTTATCAAAATAAGAAGAAAAAAACAGATTTTCTTTTTTTTAAATTGAGCTTATATCTATTCATTTCCGGTATTTAAAATTCTTGTTTCAAATTAGATTAAAGAGTTCAATATTGAATTGTGCAGGTCTTCCAATAATATACATATTGTAATGAACACAATCTTGGATTGTACAAGGGTAAACAAAATTATGACAATACAAGGGGGATACAAGCATCTCTATGCATATAGATATACATGCTTTGAAAGCATTGGGGTGATATTGATGGCAGGGTAAAAATTATTATTCAAATACACCAGACATGAATGTTAGAGCTCTTAATACAAATAAAAAAGCATTAATTGTCTATTGATGGTCATAAAATATACACAATACAGAGTTATAGCAATAAATAAAATAAATGACAAAAAGTAAGAAATGCAAAGAGTACAAAACAGAATTCAGGGATCTAAAACGTTCATGTCATGATTGAAGGACAATGGATGATGTAAATGCACGGAAGAGAATTAAAGAAGAAAAAAAAACAAGCTGATCATTAGTTCTCGTTAATAAAATTTCAATCTAATGAGCAATTAGTTCCGCAATGCAATGGGACAACATACAGCAGTTTATCAATGGTCATAATTTTATTTGGCAGTCAATCAGTTATCGTCATACTGAGTCAAAAACTTCATTTCTACATTCAGTTTCCTGATAAACATCACATGAATTACAGGAGGGCAATCAAGCTTCCTTGCTACTGACAACAAAATCTCCTTTGGATATGCAGCATTTTCTTTGTTACTGAAAGAACTCTTATGAGATAAAAGTGCCAGGGCTAAACAAACCAATCAACAAAGAATAGTTTGCCTTGCTCTGTTTTAGAATGAACTACATTAGCAACCATAACCATAAATAGTTCATGTGGAGAAATTTTACTGATTCTGAAGGGATACGTTCAAAACCAATCAATTCCAAATTGATCATGGACGTCTTAATTTACTGGGGAAATATTGGAGGCTCCTTTCTTACTATTTTTCTCTTGAAGTTCAAAAGCTCTATTTATTTTTATTCAGGAAAATGTGAAATTGAATTTAGAAATAAAATTACCAAGATTACATTCCATCCACGAGGCCCCATTGACCAAGGATGAAAAACTATTGCTTAAACCAGTGCATGCTTTGTGGTGAACAATTTCTGGTATTTATCACATTCTACAAAATATACCATACATCTGGTGTATATCATCTCTAAAAGAAAAAAAAAAAATTTATAATTTGCTGTATAGTTTCATGATCATAATATTTTGTGAGTAAGAAATCCCAGATCGGAATAAGAAAATTTACAACTAAATTGGTGAACATCTAAATAATTGATTGACATGTCTACCAAAAACTATAATTAGAGGTCAGGAACTGAAACAAAATACAAGATGAAAGCTGACCTGCAACAAGACTGTGTGAGTAAGCGAGAAAAATAAGTCAGTCTGAAAGATTGAGCAAAACAGAAACAAAATATAAAAAAAAAAATTTTCATGGAAGAAATAAAACTTGGTTGTGAAAACATAAAAGCAGAGGTGTTAGTGAAGCAAATAAAACTTGCTGCCAGGGTTAAACATCTACATGAGATTTCAAGGTAACCAGCGGAGGGAGAAGCTGTGTCCATTGCCTTGCCAGATTATACCTGTTTGTTGGCGTAGAATACCGTTATGGTTACTTGCTGCCCACACTTCTGCAGTAGGAAGTTGTTTGGACGGCGTTGTGGATGGACGCTTTCCTTGTTCTGCACAAGTGTGAGCGCCAATGAAATATGAAGCAACAGCTAATCAAGACAGAAAAGCTACATTTATGACCGTTTAATCTGAAAATTTCATAATTGCTTTTTGTTAACCTTTAAAAGTGCTTACTTAGTCCTACTTTTTTTTTCAAGGTCTAAAAGCTTAAAAGGAAGGTTTGATTTTAAAAATGAAAAACAAAAATTAATTAGATATTACAAAAAAAAACTTTTGATGACTGGTTAAAAAAAAATGTCTGAATTCTGAGAACAAGAGAGAAACAAAGATTATTAAGTTTCAATTAAGTTTTCCCCCTACATCATCTCATGTGTCTACTCAAACAACAGACTAAATCAAAATTTATTTAGAAACAAAAGATATTTTTAACATGCAAGCACACAGAAATAGAGAAAAAAACCTGAGAAATCTTACAAATATTATAGAATTTCAATTGCCTCAGCCAAATTGTTAAAGAGACAAAGATTAACTAATAATTAAACATGAGATTTAAAACAAAGAATCAATAAAAGAGATATGGCTCATAATTCAACCAAAAGATCTAGAAGATCCCAAAAATATGAGAAAGGTAATGATGTTTAAGAGGGAATTAGAGAGAAAAAGAAACAGACAAAAACAGACATGAAGTTCTATTCAGTTATAAATGTGAAGAGTATAATAAGCTTCTTTTTATTATAAAGTGCATCCACAAATAAGGATGAAAAAAATCACAACAACAACCAAAAATTATTATTGAACTGAATATAACCTTGGAGATAATATATATGTATAAAAAAGTCTTTGTGTAAAGAAGAGAAAAATAGATTCAGCAATGCATCATACTAAATAAAGGTGTGCAAATAGACAAAGTGTAAAATAAGTGATAAATCCGTTTTTAACAATGTCGCTGACAGGACATGAAAAATTTAATGCAAACTAAAACAAACTGTTTTTGAGTGACTCCTTCTTATCATATAGCAAGAGTTGAAGAGTATTGAAGGAAACAACAGTCTGCCTACATTAATGAAAGGGTTGTCATAGTAGTGGTGTGGGTGTGGAAAAGCAAAGAGGAAAGTTTGTATTCCCAGCCCAAGGGAAATTGGTAAAAAGGTTTGGTTTAATTTCACAATACCTCTTCGGTAAATTGGATCCAATTTTACAAAAGCTGAGACACGAACAGATAAATGAATATATATATATATAAGTATAAATGAATAAGTAATTAAATGAAGAAATTGATAAGTAAAGATCCAACATTACCAAAAAAAAACAACTACCCAAATAGAGCATATCAAATGACTACAATTTGCTCTAACTAAGGATAGAGAATTAAAAAAAATAGTTAAGTATAAAAAAAGCATTTAAAAAATCTTCAATCTGACCATAAGACAACAACAAAATTATTACTCACTGAGTAAAAAAAC
Organism: Melibe leonina; assembly: GCA_031471865.1. NCBI lineage: Eukaryota > Metazoa > Mollusca > Gastropoda > Nudibranchia > Dendronotidae > Melibe > Melibe leonina. The sequence continues at coordinate 11,934 of JAUEKZ010250271.1, forward strand.
AAAACAAGTAGCCTTTATAGAATAACAATGATTGGTAAACAAAAAATGCAAGATTAGCAAGTGACTGATGAAAAAACAATACAATGCAAAAGAAAGCACATATATGAACATTCAGTCAGTAAAAATAGAATGGATTGAGAACAAAGAAAAAAAACATAGTAAAGAGTAAAGTTGCAGTAAAATGAAAACACAAACTAACTCGATGACTCACCTGGGTCGTTGACAATGGGGATGTTATTGCTGATATAGGCTGCAGTCAAAGCCTCTAAATAGTCATGCTGAAAAGAATAAAGCCGAGCTGATAAGACAAAACCCTTGAATTATAAAATAACTATAACCCATAAAATATCATTATTTTCCAATCATTTCAAAGTGACTTAGATGGGTTTTTTATCAAATCTTTCATCTTCAATGAAATGAGTTGATGTAATGAATCACACCTGATTAACTGATAAATACATAGATAATTTATAGATAGAGTAACCAACTTACCTTCTTCTGATTCTTTTCATCAAATCGTTCTTGAACAAAGACTGGAATGCCAGAGTTGGATTTTTCCTCCGTAGACCTATGGTGCCTTGGGCTGCTCGTGTTATTGTTGGTGGTGGTGTAGCGGATGTTGTGGCTCTGGAACAAAGAAAAGCAATTGCAAAATGTGTTGAAAAATAGTATCATGATAAACTAGAAAATATGGAGATTGCCGTCTTGCTAAATATTTTCACCCACTTTTGTAGGTTACTCTATGACTAATTTTTATATTCTAGTTTAAGTAATGAAGCTACCAGTCCAAAACATTTATTTCCGAGAAACTAATCCCAAACTATCAAAATAGGATAAGATGATCTTTTTTCATTTCAGAGGGGGAAATATTCATTGGACATTAAACATTCCATTTCAAAGTAATCAGGAGGCAGATTATCAAAAATTCAATAAAGAAATCCTAAATCATATTTTTGCTTCCTCCTAATTCTTTAACTAAACTGCCTTACAACATTAATTGTTTACCTTTCCTGAGTCATGTTTCAGTGGCTTTATCTGGTTATTCCGGATGCGTTTGTCCTCCTGTTAAAATAAGCCTTTCTTTTATTTTTGTTTTCAAAATAAATCTTGGAAGAGAAATTCAAATGATAACTTAAAAAGATGTCTGGATTGTAGATAAATGTATTGTTTAGCAATACTATACCTAAAACACAAATATAATCTTAGTTTTCTATCAAAAGAGAAGAAAATAAAATCAGTTTATGAAAAGGAGTTTATCTACTCCATCCAGGCAAACTATTTTGATGAATCAAATCATGGGAAATGCAGCTTCAATTTCATTGTCCATTGAAAATGTCTTTTTAATGCATCTCTCCATTTATTAATTTTCAAACTAGCACAGAGTTGTGTTTCCCAAATGGTTGGATAAATGAATTTCACATTAGCAGATAATTTAAAAAGTGGAGTAGGTTTATAATGTGGATTTTTCTTCTTTAATGTTCATAGTTGGTGAAAATACAGATTACAATACTTCAATAGATTTCACATGACAAAACGTATCATGAAATGTATTTGTTGGGAATGAAAGAATTGGACTTTTCCAATCAAGTTCAATTTCAAGTTAATATATGGGTAACGAAACACACTTGTAGTGAAATGACCTTTCCAGAAGGGTCATTGATGTCATTAGAAAAGGAGAACACTTTGTTTGCTCACACACCTGTAATGAAGCCTTCCTGGCATCCTCTTTAGGTGCTGGTCTCCCGTTATCTCTCTCTTTCTTTGTCTTCAGTCGCCTTTTTTTATTCTGTGAAAAATTAGAAAACAATTTTCCAAGCTTATAAAAAAACAAAACAAAAAACATACAAACAGTACAAAAGCTATGCTGACATCTGTAAATCTGTTTAAATGTTTGGTTTTAGAGCTCAAGCCTGAACTCTCCACATGCAATCTACAGAGAAATATAAAATTTATCTACATAAACAGAAATGTTTGCATTTTGATAGCATTTTGAACTGTGTATACAATTTTTGTAACACTAAAAATGCTATTCGTCTACAACCTTTTTAAGAAGGACTCAAAAAGATAGAAAGCAAAAAACTCAAGTCTCCACCCAAGATATTCTATTCCTCTCTCATAGAATAAAAAAAGATTGATAAGGTTGTACATTCATCTACCTAAAAACACTACGCTTAAATTTGTCCTTGAATATTGAATAATTCACACAGCATTCTTTAACAAACAATAGTAGAAATCTTGAATTCTGAGTCAAATAGAAATATTACATAAATTTCTTTCTCACTTTTCCTTCTTGTTTCCAACTGCATTGTAACCAAGCATTATTCTATTCTATTTTTTCTTTGCTACAGGGCTAGCATATACGGATATATTGACATCAAAAGTAGAGTAGACAATTTCTTTACAAATATTTGTCAAGATTAAACTCAGTTTTACAAGAATTACCAACCACTTTCCCCTTTCCTTAAAAAATATACTTGGATGTCAAACATAAAAAATAAATAGACTGACCAACCTATCCTAGAAACATTTTACCCTTTTAGAAATGCAGAATAAATAACTTTAAGAGGCGAAAAAATAGAAAATGTTTAAAACTATCATCTCCTATCATTTTTGTTCAATCTGCATATGACAATAATTATTGACACAGGTCGTCTCTGATTTATGATGCATCAGGGCAGCGAAGCTGATTAGCACCATAGCCACATCTTTTAGCCCAGAAAGTTTAATTTGAAAGAGGAAAAGATTCCAGTAGGTAGAAGATTTGTTAAATTTCACACAGTAAAGTTCAAACCATGAAATTTACATTATTCCACACCGCTACTAAAAAGAATGATGAACAACCGTGTGAGGGGGATGGGGGGGGGGGGATGGGGGTTATTTGTCTTTTGTATCTAAACAACTCACAAACAGAATATGAGAAATTCAGTTACTAGGAAATGTGACATACCAACAGGAAACTCAAAATCTTGTCTCGTTTTACAGAGATCTTGAATAAGAGTTTGCTTACTTCTTGTATTTTGGAATGAAAGATAAGGTGTTACATTCAAAGTTTACTTTTCAGATGAAAGCATCAAAATGATCAGACCTGCACACACTATCTAGCAGCAATGTATTCACATCAATTCAAAGTAGAGGAGCAAAAGTCAGCGTTCCAAAACAAAATGTGTATAATAGAATATGTATTGTAGTTTCTTTACAGATTTTTGAATATTGTTTAAATTAATTTTACGTTCAATTGAAAGGAGATATTTCTATCATATTTTGACTACAGTAAAATTACAGTAAATATTGAAAATGTGCTTTTTGCCGTGTAATGTGTTGCAATATTGCAGCAGTTTAATTTTGGATTACAAGAAGTCTTCTGTTTGATTTCTTATTTTTACCCTTTTTTGTGAGTTCTTGGGGGACAAGAGATAGGAGGGTGGAAAAGCGATTTACGTCTACATTTATAGCCTGACTATGTTGTTACCAGATCATCATCAAAACATCGACACACAGCACGGGTTGGACTTTTAGGAATCGTTAAAATAGCTGGTACAATTTTTCTTTTCACCTGAAGACAAGATTGACTCAAAGTTTTGTAAGAAGCAGCAGACGTTAGTGTTATCAACAAGAAAAATAAACTGAAACCATTAGGAAAAGGCTACGTCTATATGTAGGCAAGGATGAATAGATGTGTTGACAATCCATATGTGGCAATAAAAATTGTAAGTTCTTTTCTTTCACTCATATTATTAACCTTCTGCCTGTAAGAATGGACGAGTCCATCCATGAGTATCCACGGACGCACCATAGATTGATATTTACCTATCAAACTGAGAGATTCTTTTATTTTTCTAAAGAAAGAAGATCTCTGTGTTTAATTTGATAGAGATTTTACTATTTGATTGATAGCCTTTTTGGTCATTATATCTTATGGCAATGAAGTTCGTAAGCATTACATACAGATAAGAGACAGATGTATTCGTCCTTAAAAACAAATAGACATTTCGTTAAGAAAAAACAACATAAAAGATTAGCACAGGAAATTCTTATGAGGAATTCTATATAAATATTCTTTTTACATTTTGTCATAAGCTGTGATATCATTTATTCATCCTATATTTCAGAACTTGCATTCTTAAACCTATTGTTGATCAAAACATCAACTTTGCAAATCAAGATATAAAAATTTTAGAACAAAATTTGCAAACTACCTGCACACAGCAAATTGTGCGTTCTTAGAAACCTTCTTTGCAATTTTTCAACATGAGAAAGCATTTGAAAGGATAAATTCAATCAAATCTGAATGACACATAATTCTTAAGAATCCACAGCATGGGAAGAATGAAAAAATAAACAAGGAAAAGCCATTCACAAAAAGTCGGCTTCCAATTCAAACATTGTATTGGGTTAGTCATGCGACAGTCATGTGAAGATCTAACGCAAAAATAAACCTACATCTTGTAGAGCCTGAAAATGTAGAAGGAAAAATATTAAGAACAGATGTATCAGTTTGCTGGTATTCAATGATAGTCTTAAGTAAAAAATGTAAGAGGAAAATGGTTCCTTTTAAACATTCAGCTCAGTATCAAATTGGTATTTTCTCTCCAGTTTCATTCTCTGTTGTCTTTCTTCTTCCAATTAAACAACTGAATCTGCTAATCTAAGCATTACTGTCAGGGTCTCTTCTCTACATACAAAACAATCGTTAGTAGCTTTTACTCTCTGTGCGTTGTTTAATCCCTATTACTGAGACAGCAGTCAACTGATCAGATCCTTCCCTTTTTCATCCTGTAGTGGGTTGGTTGTCACATTTAAAGCCCTTTCCAACACAATTTTGCTCGTATCAAAGGTAGAGCTCTCTACACAAATTAACACGCTGCCACACAGAGATGAAGAGAAGGCTCACCAGAATATCTCATCCAGTTACAGTATACTGAACCCCTGGGCCAACAAGTGTTAGCACTCTTCCCATCATGCCGAGCGCCTAGAAGGACAGCTGCAACAATTCTGACTTTAACATTTTCGGTGGCCAGGTTTGAACCCCCAACCAACCATTTCCTAAGTTGACATTTGACCTTTTGAGCTGCAGAGCTGATTACTTAAACCTAAATTATCCTGTAAATTTTGAAAATATAACAAAAATCATGGATCTTCGCTATTACTATTGCACTTAGAGGTAATCATGAATTGAAAGGACCGCAAGGATGCCTTAATCATGAATTGAAAGGACCACAAGGATGCCTTTTAGTGCTGATACGTACCCTGGAAGCAGCAAACTGGAGGTGGACGGGAGGCCCATCTGAGGCAGAGCTGTCTGAGCCGCCATCGCTGGATCACGATCACATACAAGACAAGAACAAGAAAAATGATGGACTGTTCAGTATTCAGTGAGAATAGGAGAGGGGGATGATGTGTGTCAGGATAGAATTCATAATATTTCAATAAGATTGGGTACATTCAGTACTGGTTACACATTACAAAGGAAAAGGAATGAAACAAAATGTCGATAAAGACATAATGATAATACTAATAATAACAATAATAATAATCATCATAATAGTAATTCCTTTTAATAGCATTCACCTTCAATTTCAAGAGGGCTAAGGAGTATTTTAAGATAAAAATTTGATGCACTTCAACACATTTGATCAATTCAAAAATATACAGAAACAAATCAAATTAAAAACATACACAAATGTGTTCCTAAATCCTCCAGCCCCTCCCTGGTCCCTCATTCTAAACCCAGCACCCAATCCTCATCCTTCCCTTCTTAGTCTTTTATGTTACAATATCCTATCCTCTAACAAAGACTTTATCTTCTCCCATCCCAATCCCCAGCCCCCCCCCCCTCGTCCCCCCGTCCCCAAAATTCACCTAGATTCTACATCACTGTCACTGAAGTCCTCCACTTGGTCAGGCTCCAGCCCTTTCTCTGCAATCTTGGCAATCAACGCCATCTGGTGGCGATGTTCCAAGTCAACCATGATGTTAGCGTACTGTGAAAGGCAAAAGATGGAGGTATAGTCAATCTCTATAAAAGGGGAATGAAACAAAACCTAATTTGAATTAGAAAAAGAAACTGTTGAGCCATCAAAATTTTCAGCAAGTGAAAGATTAGATAGATTCTCATTTAAAGATTGCCCTTTCCTTTTACGGGTTTTTTATTGCATGCCAATCAAATTTACTTACTTTAAAAAAATAGTATCAATATACCTATTACCAACAAAATAAGAATATGTCACACAGCACTTTATGCCCTTGATTGAAAGAACTTGGGTAGACTAAATACAAATTTTCACCAAGAGAGATTTTTCAAACAGTCTTGAGTTGTTCAGGTTTTTAAAAAATTTCTTTTATATCTATGAATGTTGACAAATTTGTCAGATATTTTATTTTAAAATTTGAATTCAAAATTTTGATTAAAAAAGAAAATAAGTAATATTCTAAGAAACATGAAACAAACGTGATATTTAATAGTTTGTGAAAACAGAAAAAGACTGAAGTTGAATAAAGACGCCAGTAGTTGGTGTCACTTTTTAGTATCAGATTTTTGTTTTGTTAAGACAAACAAACAACAAAACAACACGAGGTGAAGCTAGAACTGCTAAGGAAATCAAAGAGTGCAGATAAGATACTATGAACTCCATCAAATGTAAGGTGTCCCAAAAATTCTTGCCTGAAGTTAAAGGAAATCATAGAGAGGCTTTATTGGCATGTCTTAACAGAAACAGTGCCACAAGTCTGCTACAAGATCGTGGCTGGCATGATTGCTTTTGCAATTTGGGACGAGGTGTTTCTCCATCTTCCGATTAACTAACTGACTCAGCGTGGCTTATCATTACTGTCAGTGCGCTTGGCCAAGGTTTTGTAGATAAGCAACAGTGATCGAGAGATTTCAAACATAATATCCAAAACGGTTGGGATGATTCTAAGATGAATAATTGTATTCTTTTAGTTCTTTAAAGAAAGTTTTTGGCAGCAATGTTAGTAACTTTCCTCCGTATATTTTACCTCAACGTGTTGTATCATGGCTTGCTATGTCAATATTTTGAAGTCACAGCAAAAAAAAAATTCATTAACAGTCTCCATCGTTTATGTTTTATTCTGATTGTCATGGGTTTTACATTCAACAAAATTGGACTGAGAACACAGGCAAAATTCTTTGGCCCATCCTTTACATTCATTTTCAAATCATCCTCTTCTCCTTTTAAAATGGAATAAAAAAAACAGCAAGAAAAATTTTGTGAATGTTTGAGAAACGACTCTAGAAACATTTATATCTATTCTTTATAACATTTGCTTTAAAAAAATTTATTTTAAACATGCAGTGATAAATGAAACAAAACAATTGATAGTTTAACAAGTGCTGACCATTTGTGACAACATAACCCACCCATCCATCCATTCAGATACAACGAGAAATTGTTTACCCGCATATTCCATTATTGCCCCGTCCAAGAGGGAATGATTCAGAAAACAAAAATAAGATTTAAAAGAAGAATTATATGGAGAAAAAAACAAATGATGGAAGGAACTGGTTAATGGCAATGATTCAATAAGATGACACTGAACTGTGGTGGTGATGATGGGGGTGAAGGGGTTAAAGAAGACCATCATGGTGGTGGTGGTTGCAGCAGTGGTAATTGTGGTAGTGGTAGTGAATGTCACAGTAGTGGTGGTTGTAGCAGTTGTGGTGGTGGTGTTGTTGTAGCAAAGATGGTGATGATGCTAATGATGATGATGATGATGTGATGATGATGATGATGAAGATGATGATGATGATGCTGATAATTATGATGTGATGATGATTATGATGATGATGTGATGATGATGATGAAGATGATGATGATGCTGATGATGTGATGATGATGATGATGATGATGCTGATAATTATGATGTGATGATGATTATGATGATGATGTGATGATGATGATGAAGATGATGATGTTAGGGACTGA
>JAUEKZ010250491.1:0-19861 GCA_031471865.1 Melibe leonina
TAATAAAAGGTTTTTATTAACACTTTGATCCAATTAAGAATACAATATTGCAACACTAGATTTAATGTTATGAATACTGGCCAAATTTTGTATTTTTTTTGTAGCGTAGTTTTTGAGAATATATTGCTCGCAAAATTTCCCTTAGCTCCATTAGTATGTAAATTTATGAGAACTCTACACATTGTGATCATCAATTTTGATTTTCAGCGTACCAAATCTGATGCTGGTGGCAAATTTCCAAAGTGTGTCGTGGGTGATGCTCTTTAATTATCTGAACGAGCCAAAAAGTCAGCGGATTGATTATTTCAAAGGAATGAAAAAGTAAGTCATCACATGGAAAGGAGTATAGAATTAAACTAACTGGATATACCAATATCTTCGAGATTTACCAGATAAATAAGATTTCTTCAGTGCCAAAAGCCTGAAATATGTATGTCTGTTAACTAAAATCTGATTTATCTGGTATAAGAACTTGTAAATTTTGTTAATACAATGAAAATCGATTTATCTGGTTAAAAGGTTAAAAGAACAGTAAAATCTTGAAGATTTTGATGTCGAGTTGTAGTAGTTTGTTTAGAAATGACATTAGCAATAGAAAGTGTTAACTACCATTATTATACAAAGGTTAATGTGTTTTTTTAAAATAAATTCACAAATCTAAATTATTCAGTGTCATGTTATATTTTTTACATTTTAGTAGATCCTGTCAATTTAATTTATGAAACTTTTCTATTTCTACTCTTTTCAGGTTCCTAAAAACTTTGTTACAGATAGTGGAAAATCTGAGGACTTACACTTCTCATGACCAAAATAAATGGTCAAAAGCTGATGAAAATGTAGTGACATTTGTTCAGACTGCAATAGAGCTGATAAAACTTATTCATGGAAATTCTTGACAAATCTTATCTTTAGCCTTTGTTTTGATTTTTGCCCTTCTTTCATCTTGGTCTTGCTCTCGCTCCGCTCATACACCGATATGAAATGATATAGAAAATAATTCTCATTCAAGTGCCATAAAACTGTTCTTGCTTGTTGACACTATGATTCATTCTCTGTTTATTCCCTTTTGCAAGTGTCATGACATATTAAGATATTTCTCCTGCTCATCAATAATAAATCCAATATGAGCTTACTGGCCCATAGACCCAGAGCTTATACTTATACTGGCTTCTGCAGTATAAAACCGAGTAGAAAAAATGATTGCCACTTTCTGGACAGGATGCTGGTCTGTCGTGGATTACTTTCCCAGCCCAACAGATGGGTTGCTATCAACTCATACCCTTGGAGGTAAGATGAGGCAATTAGTGTAATTTTCTTTCCCCAAGGAAAACCCGCATTGCTGCTGGATGCTGGTATGAATCGAACCTAACCCCTCTGGGTTCACTGCTCTACACCAATAAGTTAGAAAAATTGATGTGAAAAGTGGCCTGAGCTTGTTTTCTTAAAAGATTAAGAAGGCAGATGTTGTTGAGCTGTTTTTAATTGATGTGTAAACATTTGTATTTTGATATACATTTTGTACCATCGTCTTAAGTTATAGATTTTTATTAATTGGATACTTAAACCTTGTTATATCGCCACTTATTATACAATTATTTTCAACATCTATTTGAAAACATTTATGACTTACCTACCTATAACTATAATAAATACATCTAGTTGTACCGCCATTCTCGTTATACTGCCAACTTAAGTGTTTTTTTCCACACCTGGTGGTATAACAAAGTTTAAGTGTAGTTACAAACTCATGGGATTATAGTCATAGAGAGATCAATAAAATTTGGTGTCTTATGCAAACCGCTTTGTGTTTCCTTTAAATTTTTCTTATCTGATTTGATCTTTCTCCAGTCCCTGTCTTCATTAACCCTTTCACAGCAGGGGTCGGATTCTAAAAAAACAGAATACATATAATGTAATATCTTAAAAATTTAGCCAGATATTCTTATTCCCAGATAAGTCAGATTTCAGTGAACTGACATATTACAAAATTCTGAAATCTGATTGATCTAATTTAATGATAGTTATGATAATAATGAATAATAATGATGACAACAATAATGATAATAATAATAACATAGTAATAATCATCTTTTTTTGCACAGAAGGCCATTGATGGCAGGTTACAAACTCTGTAATACATGGGTTATATGGGGAAACAAAACGAAACAAAACAAACAAAAAACCGTTACTGGCAAACACTCACACATACAGTACAGGTACAAGCAAATTTCTGCTCTCTCGCTCTCCCTGTCTCTCTCTCTTTTTTTCTCTCGTTGATGATTTTTAATGCCTCCCTGATAATTCTTTGGAGTTTGCATCTTTGCCTAATTTGACAGGCTCCATACCATGCTGTTATCCTGTGTGTGAATGTGAGTATGTTTGATTAAAATAAGAGATTTGTAGTTGTATACTTCTTCATATTGTCAGTTCACTGAAATCCGATTTAAATGGTATAAAAACAGACAAATCTTGAATTTTTAAAAAATGTTTAGCAATAGCAGGTTTTTATTTTGAAATAACCTCAGCATTGAAAAGGTTAAAAATGAGTGTCAAACGAGGAACATCCAACCAAAAATTTGTCTCATCCATACATTGAGCTAAAGAAAGAACCTATCTGGAAAATGGCACGATTATTTGATATTTGATGATTTGATCTACTGATACTGGTAAAAATAGTGATGGAAAGTCTACTCCAAATACCTCACTTCACTTTGTTATTAGTTATTGTGCGGTCCTGTGGCCTAGTGGGTAGGCCGTTGGTCTTGTGACTGAAAGGTTTCTGGTTCGAATCCGTCATGTGACGGACCAAAGTTTAGTCCTTGGAATACGCTCATAACTCATATTTTCTCACCCTACTCAGGTGTAAAATAAGTACCTGGTTATAAACAGTGTTGTCCCTTCCGAATATAAAACAAGTGCCTAACAAGCAGCATGTTGAATGTTGCAGTTGGCCAGGGACCCCTTGTAAAGTGCTTTGAGCACGTTTAGTAGATACTGCGCTATATAAAAGCTCAAGCTTATTGTCACGTGCATGCCTATCTTATAATAATAGTAATAGTTCTATGTATACATAAAATAGACTGTATGCGTTGAGTCAAAATACTCGGAACACAATCCGCACTGTACTAACACACACAATTGTGTTATGGTGTGGTTGTAAGGGACAAAAGGTGAACACTACTCACTTGGTTGCGGGCATGTTGTCATTATGACGTCAAAGGCATAGGTCTATACAGAATCAAGGGAGCTAACCTCTTTGGTGTAGGTAAGTAATTCTCTTGACAAGGAACGTACCGTTTCACAATTGTGAAACATATACACACACATACACACGCACACACAGTCACACATACACACACATACTCACACACATACACACACGTACACATACATACACACATACACACATATACACTCACACATACACACGTATACACACATACACACACATACACACCCTCACACACACACTCTCACACACACTCACACAAACACTCTCACACATACACATACACACACATATAAACACACACACTCACACACATACACACACATACACACACACACTCACATACACGCACACATACACACTCACACACATACACACATACACACACATAGACACACATACAGACATACACACATATACACATATACACACACTCACACTTACACACACACACACACTCACACACACACTCACACACACACACTCACACACACACATACACAGACACGCGCACGTATACTCACACGCACACAAACACACACGCACAATGACGTGTGCATGGAGCGTGTTCACTGTAAGAATATGTGTTATTCATAGGTGTCTGTGTGTACTGTATGGTACTAATGTGTGTTTGAACATGTGTGTGTGTGTGTGTGTGTGTGTGTGTGTGAGGGAGGGGGGAGGGGGGGGGCGCGCAAATAAGTTACAAAGGTAAAAAGTACGGTCAGTGACCCCAGTATTGACACCTACAACTCAATTTGTTTGTTTAAAAACTTGCTACCAGGTCACCAGCTCATGTCAAAGCTATTGAGCACCTTTCTGACATTCAAACACACATACTACTTATTGAGCGTGTTTTTTTTTTTTTTAATTCCTTTTTCATTTTATTTTGCAACTTCATCTTGCCGTAACATCGAGTTTTACTCTTTCACGACGGGGTCCAAATTTAACCAAATAGAATATAATATGATCTAAATATTGAACAGTAACAACATGTTGTTATACCAGATAAATAAGATTTCAGTGGACTGACATAATATGAAAAAAAAAAAAAGTCAGGCTTTTGGCATATTTTGTGAGTCCACTGAAATCTAATTTATCTGGAATTAGGACAGGCAAATCTTGAAGATTTTGATATCTGGTTAGTAGTAGTAGCTTAAGAAATAACCTTAGCATAGTAAGGGTTAAGAAATAACCCGAGCATTGGAAGGGTTAAATCATAAAAGAAAACTGTATGTTGGATAACTCATTCAGTCACAATATGACTATATTTTCTTCTACTGACTTTGTCATCGGACACACTTTTCTTAAAACCTTGCAGGTTTGTATAACTGCTTTTTATGATAACTGAAAAAAACCCACAAAAACACGCATCAACAACAGTCCAATCGAACATGAGATTGATGTGGTTCCTTAAACAAGAGGGCTGTGCTACATGGCAACATTTACTTGTGAATCTCAGGAGAGGTCACTGGTGTAAGCCCTTTAGAGCATAATGGTCAATGGAGCCCGAGCTTATCTCGATTTCTGTGCTTGTTGACAGTCTTCCCTGAACGGGCTTCCAGCCCCCGACTCAGTGGACCTATCCCGTCGCTTCAGGAATCGGCTAAGTTTTTCATTTTTGTAATATACGTTTTATTGACATCTTTCTATGTTCTTTATGTAATTATAACTAGTCGTCTTTGTCCTGATTAAGGCCTAGGGCCGAAACGTTGTTTTGTGTGTGTCCTGTTTTGTCTTTATCCTCCTCTACTGGCCTGTCAACCACTCCCCTTGTTTCACCAGTCACTCGCCTAGGCGTCATTAGAATGAACAAGATTATTAATCGGGCTTAAGCTCTATGCTGACAGGAATCCCCCTTAGTTACGAGTCCCAGTAGTGGAATCTCTTGCCCAAGGAGATTACAAAAAGCCAAAGCGGGACAGTAGATTCGTACGGCGATATAGGTCACCCCTTTACCACTCTTCACCCAATCATGGAATGTATCATTACAGGTCTGGACCGAACGGAAACCGCCGTCAAGTTTCGTGACCGGACACTCCTCGACCAGATGCTCCACCGTCTGAGGGTGGCTTTTTTCCCAAAGCAGAACTTGAACCCGGTGTGTTGGGTTGCCCAGTGCAATGCCTCATCCGCAAGGCCACTTGGACCTTTAACTGTAAGTAAAAGCCATAGGAAAACCCCAAGGAATCTCAAAATGCGCAGTATCTTTCTAGACAACTCAAATGGAAACAAAGGTGGGACGGGGGAAGACAAGATCAAACGAACCTCCCCTACCAATAAAAGATCATAATATTAACCTTTGACCCTTCACTTTTATTTGACATCCTTGGCCATAATGCGGTTAAATATTCTCATTTATTGGTGAACGTTTGTTTATGGCAGCAAAATCATGATACAAAAAAAAAAAAATACATGAACAAAGAAAATGTCACGAAAATCCTTAAAATACAATACAATACCCCCGAACCCCCCCCCCCCCCAAAAAAAAAAAAACAACTAAAAAATTAAACAAACAAAAAACCCAAAAGAAACAAAACACACCAAAAAGAAAAAATAATCAAAGAAAAAATCAAACTCCAAAACAACCCCTCATCCAAGAAAAACAACAAACGAAAGAAACCGCCAGCCAGGAAATAGGGGTTTGCTACATTTTGCATACTATTGTTATAATATAATGTACACTAATATTATTCTCGTTGCTCACATTTACCTTTGGTTGTTACAAGTCGTCCTGACATATCTACAACAACATGGCTACCACATATCAAGGTCAAGGCCGAGGAGAACCTGCGCAGCCTACATTTCAACAAGGACTGGCGTCCGACCAAGTCACTCACTAAGCCACTAAGCCACTACGCCACTAAGCCAGAAAACAGTGCCTTAATTACTTCATTATGCTTGATTAATTTCGTAACGGGCAGGTGATTAATTAAGCGAAATGGTCCTCCAAATTAACCGTTAACCGCTGCCCGTTTTCAAGAGGCAATTAATTACTTTCACATTGGAATAATATTTATTTGACGTCACATTCATACAGGAAAAAATAATCCAGTCCAGATTTGTGGAACGATGGACAGTACATGATTTAATATAGACTACCTAGTTCACGCATCACTCGCGGACTCAGATGTCTATTAATAGAATCATCTCTAGCATCTTAGTTGCTGTTCTGGAACGTTAGGTGTAGTCTAGTGGAAACAAGCGTTTCCTGCCACAGCTTACTTGTTAATTGCTAATTGTTAGATATATTGAGTTACTTTATCTTTTGTTTCTTTAGGAAGCTTTTCATTTTCCTCACGTTTCCAAACAAACGTATTTGTTCCGTTCTTTAATCAATGGTTGGTTAAACTTACATGGTTGAATTTCATTTTTTGACGAAAACGGCAGGGTTTTGGCAACGGCAGCAGTTCCCTGCCCTTGTCAGTTGCTAGGTTTCCTTGGCTGTCGATGTTGATGTGCAACCGACCCAGAAGATTGTCACATGGTCTTCATCCGAGTTTTAACCCTTTAACAGCGAGGTCCGAATCTAACTTAACTGAAATATGTATTATCTTGAAAATAAACAAATAAACCAGATTTCAGGCTTTTGGCATATGTCAGTACACTGAAATATGATTAATCTGGTTTGAGAACAGGCACATCTTGAAGATTTTGGTGTCATTAGTAGCATTGAAAGGGTTAAACTCCGAGGGCTTCATTTACCAACGTCGTGGGGTCAACAGCTATCCATGACAGGCCGTGCTGCGAAGGGAAAATTGCGGGAAGTTATAAAAAAAGCTCAGCAGAGCGTAGATAGGTCCTTTCACTTTTATTTTATTCATCGCGTCTTGTCAGCAAGCTTTCACTCTCCTCCATCTTTCACTCTCCCACCAATCTTTCACCACCCCTCTCCTCCATCTTTCACTCTCCCATCAATCTTTCTCCACCCCCTCTGCTCCATCTTTCACTCTCTCACCAATCTTTCTCCACCCCCTCTCCTCCATCTTTCACTCTCCCACCAATCTTTCACCACCCCCTCTCCTCCATCTTTCACTCTCCCACCAATCTTTCTTTCACCCCCTCTCCTCTATCTTTCACTCTCCCATCAATCTTTCACCACCCCCTCTCTTCCATCTTTCACTATCCCACCAATCTTTCATCACTCCCTCTCTCTCTCTATCTCTCCCATTTTGTCTCATTTCTAATATTTCAATCTCTCACTCTTTATCAATTGTCTCTATCTATACCCAACTCTCTCGCGACATTTTGGTGAAGATTTATGCTAAGAGATGATATACAGGGGGAAAAAAACTCACCTCTTACAATCACAAAGGAGGGAAGGACACACACACCGATTATGGCTACCTATCAGTAGCTACCACCCTCATTATGCGTTAAGGTGTGTGTCCACTGGTAGGTTTTAGGAATAGAAAAACGGAATGGAAAAGTCTTGGGTGTTTCAATTGGTACGATTCCAAAATCGCACCAATTGAAACACCCAAGCCTTTTCCATTCCGTTTTTCTATTCCTAAAAAAACGTACCAGTGGACACACACCTTTATGGGTCCGGGAGATCCAGCCAGGATATTTACTGCATTTTGAGTTCAAAAATACTCGGACCTTCTGGATAGCAAGTGACCCTGAAGTTATATATCACTACCTAGGTAAAACATGGGGGATCACAACAAGTCTGTTACTGTTACTGTTTGTTAGGACAAAATGCAGGACTTGCATGCACTTGCAGCATTTCATAATTTTGTCTCGGGTATTGAGAAAGTGTAAAGTAGTTGCTATCCAAGATTATTATGTATATAAATCAGAGATTACAGTCTGTCGCCATCGCTATTTCTTGGTGCCGTTAATCTATGTCAGGTCTCGCACTTTTGTATCTGTGACGGACGGTTGTTGGAAATATTGTCTATATATTATGTCCTTCAGGTCTAAATTTTTTGTTTGACACCTGCAACGGACGGTTGTTAGAAATATTATCTAGAGGAATCGACTTCAATAAAAAGCCGATGTCTTTTGAAGTGATAATCGGCCTAGAGTTTTTGCCGGACATAAAAACGTTCAACTAATATGAGCAGTGATAATAGTAATAATGATAATGATAATAATAACAACAACAACGATTATGGTAATAATAACATTAATGATAATGATAATAACAATAACAAAAAAAATAAAAATAATAACAGTAGTAATAATAAAGTAACAACCGAAAATAATATTTCAATTTGTCACTTCAATGTTGCTGAAGTCACGCTTGCCCCGAGGTGGGAAAAGTAGAAAAGTAATGAATATTTCAGACCCTGCTTGAATAGCAGTAACTACTTTGTATGTAAACTGTGAAATTGTAATTTGCACAATAAAGAAACTTCTTTTTTCGTTTTCTTTCCTTTTTTCTTTTTCAAAGCAGATTAAGTTGAAACGGGGTGTCCAGTCGAACTCCAGCTACAATAAATCACCGAGAGAACTTGTCTGTAACATCGTTCCCTTCAGGCTGAAGGCATTAGTCATTCTTCACTGAGTTTGGTCAGACACAAGACAGTGTAGCCATCAGTCCTATCTAGTCTAGGTAGTCGGCACACTGCCCTCTTTTCCGAATGACTGGTTTTAAATAAATGACACCATGTACTTTACTTGTAGTTGTAGCTGTTTTGAACGCTCACTCCTGTCCCATAAATTATATCTATTTACACACTTCTTTTGAAGATTTTAAATTATGATGTATCTAATTGTACTGAACTTAAGGATAATTCATAGACAGACTAGGTATATGCGACTTTAAGCGTGACCCAAAGACTGCTTGTGGCGTGAACATATTATTACTTCTATCCCGACAATAAAAAAGGAATTAAACCAGCCCCTTGTTACAATATCAAAATGGTATAGATGTCACCATTATCTTAGCCTCCATTGCCACTCCGAACGGCATATTAATATTATTATTACCTTCTTTTTACGTTCTGTTTAATAGGTTGGGTAGAGCATGTATAATGTTTAACGCCCTTATTTTTAAACTCATTATGTGGGCGGTTGGCGGACGCCTCTGGTGGGCGCTACTATTTTGTATCTGTTAGCTCAGTCTTGGTCCTGCCTGTTGTCCTTACAAGCTTATGATCATACTCCATATTTCACATAGTGATACGTAACTACAGGGTCACTTGCTATCTAAAAGCACTGGGTACTTTTGTACACAAAGGGCGGTAGAATATCCTAGGACCATAATAGTACATGATGGGGTGGTAGCCATCATCTGTTTGTGTGTCCTGCTTTATGGTTGTGAGATGGGATTTTTTTCCCCGTAAATCCTCTCTTTGTCACCTTTTTGAGAGATGATATTTTCCTTTTAAATCATCTCTCTTAGAAACGTCACAGGCAGGGTCAAAGTCTGGCTTTTAAAAATGAAATTAAAAAAGGACTGTTAACGTACAACCACATAGAGATACACGAGGGTTCATTCGAATATCTCAAAAAGTCACAGTATACTGACACCGGGCCAACCAGTCTTAGCACTGTTCCCATAATGCCAAGCGCTCGGTGGGAAAGCTGCTAAAACCCTGATTTTAACTTCTAAACCCTTTCACAGCGAGGTGTGATTCCAACCAAACTGAAATATGCAAGATGTTGAAAATGTACGTGTTCTTATAGCAGATAAATCAGTATGTCAGTTCACTGAAATCTGATGTATCTGCTATAAGAACAGGCAAATCTTGAAGATTTTGATGTCATTAGTAGTGAAATTAAGTAAGACGCGGCCGGGGTTCAAACCCCAGACCTTCCGATTCCTAAGCGGACGCTGAACCTATCGAGTAACAAACAGAGCCGGTTTGTTAATCTCCGTCGTAAAAGGGAAAACCCAGTTAATAAGGAAAAACAGAAAAAAATAGGTAGAAAGAGTGAATGTGTGGCAAGGGAAGGGGGGGGGGGGGGGGCTGTTTTTGACCCCTAAGCTTTCAGCTCTAGTGCAGTGCGGTTGTGGTCTTTTTTTGTGAAGTCTCTGGTAAAAAAAAAACCCAAAATAGTTATGACGTGAAAGAAGATGTGAAGAAATGGACTGAAATCGTGTGCAATCTGTTCGTGACCTTCATATGGGTTATGTAGAGGTATGTTATAATTCTAGCATAAGCAATCCCCTCGCTGTTTTAATCCATGCGCAATGCGGATATTAAACAAACATAGGTAGGCCCTACACATAGTCTACATAATTTGGAATTTCCTTGAAGGTTGAAGGTTTTTATGTGTGGACTGTGTAGGTGACCATCATCTCTTGACGCGAGAAAGAGAAGAAGAGGAAGAAAAAAAAAAGAAAAAATACCAGCTGTGTCACAGCGTCCGCCCGAATATGTGGCGTGAAATGCAATGTAATAGATCACGTTGTAGAAAAGTACTGCTGCTAAAATTAGAGATGCTGTCCCTGGATTTGTCCATCAGTATCATCAGTGGATCTCTCTATCATTGTCATCAATCTTTGATGTCACGGCGGCTAAGGAACAAATCGCCACAGTACGAGACTGTCCGATTGCGCTCTGTGTATGTGCCTACTTTATCCTTCTTTATAACTTCGCACAGACACATGTGTACACGCACCCATGCAAGGACTGATAAACATACACACACACATGCACACACATACACACATGCACACATACATACATACACACATGCACACACACACACATGCACACACACATACATACACACACATGCACACACACATACATACATACATACACACATACGCACATACATGCACACAAACACACACATACATACACACACACACATGCACACAAACATAGGCACACAAACAAAAACAAACATAAAATACCTACGGCAAAGGCTCACATAGACAAATATGCAAAGGCTCACATACTACTAATGCTGTTTGGCCTTCTCAAAAGCCCATCACCATCCCCCGACCCCCCCCCCCCCACCCTCCCGTCCATAAAAAATAAAAAAATAAAAAATTGTCTCAAATTTCCAAGTCCCTTTACAGTATCTAGGATTAACTATGCTTTGCTGCAAGGACGGTTCTGTGGTAGGCAGTTGGCCTTGTGACTGAAAGGTCTCTGCTGGGTCGAATCCGTCATGTGACGGGCGGCGCAAAGTTGAGTTCTCGGAAAAGGCTCTTTACTCGCATTTTCTCACCGAACTCAGGTGTAAAATGAGAACCTGGCAATGAACAGTGTTGTCACTGTCCGAATATATTATGTGCAAGCGTCTAACACGCAACGTAGGTGTCGTCCTGTATGTTGACTGTTGCTGTTGGCCATGGACCCTTTTGTAAAGCCATTTAAGCGCGTTCAGCTGATATGGCGCTATATGAAAGCTCATAATTTTTTTTTAACCCTTTCAATACTAAAGACACTAAAAATCTGCAAGACTTGCCTATTCTTATACCAGATAAATCAGATTTCAGTGAACTAACATATGCCAAAAGCCTGTAATTTAAGCTTTTGGCATATGTCAGTCCACTGAAATCTGATTTTATCTGGTATAAGAACATGTACAATTTAAGATTTTGCAAAATATTTCAGTTGGGTTAGAATCAGACCTCGCTGTGAAAGGGTTAGAATCACATGCACCATTGTTGCGTTTATACCAGACATAGTGCGGGACTGCGACACTGTTTGATGCGGTATTGAGTATGGAAAACAAAACAAAACAAAACATACACACACACACACACACTTATGCTCGCACATATATACACTCATAAGAAACAACAACAACAAAAGGTCTGGATTTAGTTATTTGCGAAAGCAAGGCCATCAATAAACACCAAGGATTGCCCCCCCCCCCCCACATACACACGCGCGCGCTTTTAATGGGTCCCCCCCCCCCACACACATATACACAAATATGAGCACACTCAAATAAATACACATGTATACATGATAGCGTACCCCTAATTCAAGACAGACACGTTCGGTCCAAAAATAGTTTATTCATCTACGTGCTGTGAGTAAAATATGACCTCGATTTGCATAATTTTAATCATATTACTATCAACGATTACTATTTCATAATCTTATTATATTGTTATGTTTAAATTGACGTAAGGTCCAGGGGCAACTTTATTGCACACGATGAATAATAATGATGAAAATAAAAAGCTGAAAGTACAATAAGTCTGTCTGTAAGGTACGCAAAATGCTGGATACTCTTGCGGTAATTATTACACCTACTTTATGATTATGAAGTGAAGACACACACATAACCACAGACGCATTACGGACATAGAGTGTCTGTCTAGTCCAGTAAAACCACAGAATTATATATATTATTAGAGAACAAGAAGTGGCTAATATTCGTCATTATAACACGACCGCCATCTTTAATTAGAGCAACTATGGGGAAAAACCCAACAACAGCCCTACTTTTTATCAGTATTATTTTAATGGATTTTTAGTATTTTATCTTGTATGTTTGTTGCCTTTAACATAAGCTATACATTCACTGTTACAGACAGCATTCTTCTCCTTATCATTATTATGATTATTATGGTCGTTATTGTAATCATTATCATAATCATCATTACCTATCATTATTATTGTTATTATTATTATTAGAGAACATTATCATTAGCGAGAATTAGAGTAGAAGTTATAGCAACCGCAGCAGCAATATAATAATTTGACTCATCGGTACAGCGTGGCCGTAGATTTCCTTTGATACAACCAATGGCTTAAAAGATCACAAGCTACCCATACAAGAGAGCGATCTAGCAGTATCTATCTACATCTATGAATACAGCAGACAAGACACACATGAAGGGCCATAACTCCTCTTTGGCAGTCTTCGCACTGTTACGTGCTCGGACATTTCTACAGCCCACAGCGAGGCCAAAATTTGCATGAGGGCTATATTTAGCAAGGAATGTCAATGTGTTTTCGTGACCCTTACGTGTCACATTTAATGCTTTTTCCGCATTCATCTCATCTCATCATTCTACTGAGTCCCCGCCTTTCTCTCTCCCCCCCTCTCTCTTTCTCTCTACCTCGTTCTCTCTCTCCCTCTCTCTTCTCTCTATCTCTCTCCCCCTCTCTCTTCTCTCTCTCTCCCTCTCCCCCTCTTTCTTTTTCTCTCTCTCTATCTCTCCCCCTCTTCTCTCTCTCTATCTCTCTTTCCCCATCTCTCTCTCTCTCTCTTTCTCTCTCTCTCTCTCTCTCTCTCTCTCTCTCTCTCTCTCTCTCTTGCGTTTTAATTGAAGCGCCAAAAGTTTCCCAAAAGAATTTCCGCCTGTTTAAAATGTATTAAAAAAAAGAGAATTTCTTACGATTGAAAGTACTCTCTTCTCTCTATCTCTCTCCCTCTCCCCCTCTTTCTTTCTCTCTCTCTCTCTATCTCTCTCCCTCTCCTCTCTCTCTCTCTCTCTCTCTCTCTTCCCCTCTCTCTCTTGCGTTTTAATTAAAGCGCCATAAGTTTCCCAAAACGTTTTAGTCTATTTAAAACGCATTTTTATCAAATATATTAGAAATTTTTTTTTCTTACGATGGAAAGTACTCATCAGGAATATACTTTTTTTTGTTGATTGTAGAATGGTTTGCCCCTTTTAACATAATGGAAAAGGTCATATATAAGGCGGAGCTCTCCAGACAAGTTAACGTGCTGCCACAGAGAGATGCAAGTAGTGCTTATTCGAATATCTCACCCCAGTCACAGTACACTGACACCGGACCAACCAGTCCTAGCACTCTTCTTATAATACCGAGCTCTTACTCCTAGCGGGAATGCCGCTAAAATGCCGATTTTTTTTCCCGCGGGGCCTGGTTCTGACCGAACCGAAATCTGCAATGTCATCAACGTTTTCATGTTCCTCTTAGACAAGATAAATCAGATTTCAGTGAACTGACATATTATGGCAAATTCAGGCTTTTGGCATATTTCAGTCCACTGAAATCTGATTTATCTGGTATAATAACACGTTACTTTTCAAGATTTTTCATATAATTTTGTTTGGTTAGAATTGGACCCCGCAGTGAAAAGGTTAGGTATGACGCGGCCGGGCGTTCGAACCCTCGACCTACCCGTTCCAATGTCAGAGTGAATGCTGGACAGGCAACCCTTTTAAAGTTCAACCGCACCTAATGTATTCAACCAAACACCGTTGATCTCCCAATCAATCGAATTCACAGCCTAAATATGTATCTTGCTAAGCGTTATTTATCCAGTAATATTTTCATTGTTTTGTTTTGTTGTGTCTGTCCTGAAGAAGGCTTTAGGTCGAAACGTTGACGTTGTCTTTTTCCATTTATCTTTCTCATGCCTGTTCCTATTAACTTTTCTCCTCGAAACAAAAAAAAATAACAACCAAACTCTAACAAATGTAAAGAATAAATAATGTTCACGCCCCCTTCCAAACGATAGTAGTAACAAACAAAATGTAAAATCGAACGATGTTATCACTTCATCCTGGTGACTGTACACTTAATTACAGGGAATCAGCCAATTAACCGATTGCAGTATTTCAGCATAGCCGGAAATAAACTGCACTAGGCATTTTGTTGAGATACCTAGATACGGTATTATTCAAAGAAATGAACACGAAAAAAAAAAAGATTCGTCATCCATCCCGCTTTAGCTTTGCTTAATAATTGTATCAATAGATTCGAGCCGTGAACGCCCATACATTTTGACATCTAGATAAAAACAAAGAATGGCGACATGTTGTTTTTGCGTGGGCAGTGAGTGGTTGGTTACCAGAGTGAGGACTTACACAGAAAACATAACATGGTTTGCTGTGAGGGCGTTGTTGAGCATGTTAGGTAAAAATAACCCTTTCACTGCTAAGGGCACCAAAATCTTCAAGACGTGTCTGTTCTTACACCAGATAAATCAGATTTCAGTTAGATGAATTCCAGGCTTTTGGCATATGTCAGTTCACTGAAATATAATTTATCTGGTATAGGAATACCTACACTTTCAAGACTTTGCATGATATTTCAGTTGAGTTAGAATCAGACCTCGCCGTGAAAGGGTTAACTCTCGAAAACAAGTACGATGTAATGGACGTCACAGGCCAAGCTGACAACGCGATCACAGCAGGTAGTGTCTTTCCACTTGGTGATTGTGTTCACAGTGACACAAGGGACACTACTCGTGGACACAGGTGGGGGACATGACGCGAGGATGTCCAATGTCATCCTGCATCGACAAAGGGAGGGCACCACGGGGCTGAACAGTGTCACTGACGTAAACGAGATTATAAATGTCGCAAATAACATGATCACAATGTATGCTGTGCCACGCCATGGAGAATCACCGGAGGTCACATGCTGATTTCGCGAACACAACAAATAGGTATGATATGTATATCATAATAATATTTCTTGTCG
The DNA here is from genome assembly GCA_031471865.1 of Melibe leonina. Taxonomy (NCBI): domain Eukaryota; kingdom Metazoa; phylum Mollusca; class Gastropoda; order Nudibranchia; family Dendronotidae; genus Melibe; species Melibe leonina. The sequence continues at coordinate 15,556 of JAUEKZ010250491.1, forward strand.
GAGTAAATCGTCCGACAGATGCAATAATATGCCATGGGGATTTACCGGAAGTGACATGCTGGTTTCGCGAACACAATACACAGACATAATAAGAATGTACTTTTATACTATTCTATTTCTTGTCGGAATAAATCGTTAGATGTAGAAAATAATGATATTACTATCCAACCTTATGCGATTCCCAATAGGCATCTACGCAGCAAAGAATATCACACGTACGGGTTATGATACGAAGATAGACAATTGCTTTATTTTAACTGTACCCCTACACCCGCCCCCTCCCTAAGAACCCCCCCCCCCCCCCCAAGAAAAAAAACAAAACCCAAAATGGACACCGCCTTTCTAGGCTGCTAAAGAATTGACACAGACTTGAATTTAAGCAGTCCTTGGCAGCCATGTTTTGCTCAATTCGAATAGTAGAATATAACAACGATAGAAAAGCGAGTAGAATAATTTAATGTTGTTCTGGAAGCATTTTTTTCATGACGTGCCATAACTTCATTTAACCCTTTCACAGCGAGGTGTGGTTCTAACCAAACTGAAATATGCAAAATCTTGGCATATATGTCAGTTAACTGAAATCTGATTTATCTGGTATAAGAACAGGCAAATTTTGAAGATTTTGGTGTCTTTAGCAGTGAAAGGGTTAAAACATGACCTATGTCAATGGAACGTTTTTAAAGAAATATTTTTTACCGATTTAACTCCATCGTCGTAAAAAAAATTGGACTTGGATTTTTTAGAAACATAGAATGTTTTTCTTAAGTATCTATCTACACATTATTTTCGCGGTAAGTTTAAAATGTCCTATAAATAGATTAAACATGAGATCTGTCATATAACAAGCATACTATTATTATAATTGTTATGGTACGTATATATATCAATCATATTGTACTTTGTACACGTATCAGACATGCATAATTATTACATTGTCCACAGGAAGAACTACTGCACTCAAACTTGACCAAGGAAAGACGGGACGCCATGACAAACAGGCTTGCACGTTTGACCCCATAAAGCACAGTTTTATCGCCTGTTTACAAGAAACTTCAAAGACGTCGCAAGGAAACATCACACTCACAAGATGCAGATGATGAGCAGTGGTTAACCCTCTCACAGCGAGGTCTGATTCTGACCCAACTGAAATTTATGCAAAATTTTGAAAACGTACGTAAGATTATACCAGATAACTCAGATTTCAGTGAACTGACAAATGCCAAAAAGCTTGAAATAATTCAAGCTTTTGGCATATCTACGTCAGTTCACTGAAATCTGATTTTTCTGGTATAAGGACTGGCAAGTCTTGAAGATTTTGGTTTACTTAGCATTGAAAGGGTTAAATGCAAGAAGGAAAGGGTTAAATGCAAGAAGGTTATAGCCATGTTTGTGTCACTGGAGTCACTTTTAAGATACTACTATGGCGCATTGTAAAAAATATGTAGGGATTGTCACGAGGGTTGTTAGATTAAAGGAAGGACTGCTATGATCTACGCAGGTGATGTCAAAGTTCAAAGAGTAATAATACTCTCAATGCCAAAGTGACCTAGAATGGTTGGTGGAGACATAAAAACCACACACACAACGCCATGCACTTCATAAAGTCTGAAGCATGTAAATGTCACCAATGACAATAATATTGCACAGTATCGTAAAGGTTAAAGGTTAAAAGTATCTATGCAAAGTCTGTGTTGTTATTGTACTTTGACGAGTTCTATGGCGGTTGCATGGGTGTGGAACATGTCGGCTGTTGGAACAGAAATTAAAATGGCGTTGCTGTAAACTAATCATGGAATAAAGTGCTAATATGAGTGTCGTTTTAAAAAAATGTTTTATTAATAAAGGGCTATTTGCCCAAAACGTCCAGTTTTGTTTTGTCATTCGTTTTCTCGGCTGTTGGAATGGCGGAATATGTCTTCAACTGCAAAACTTCTTTCAACAATTTGAATTTTTAAAAAACCATGAATACTCAGGGCTAAGGGTTGCCGCTAGCCGTTGTGAGGCAAAGGGCCAATCAGCTGATTCGAATCGCCGTTTCACCGGGAATTGTCTTCCGGAAATGAAATAATATTTTGTTCTACTTTCGGTTTTGAAGATTCCGTTTGGAAGCAGATAAAATCCGTCACGTTTTGTTTTTTTAATCCCTGCGGCCCGTTTTTTTTGTCCAATGCGTATCTTGAGTGTTTTCTTTGAAAGTTGATCAAGTTACTGCATATGGAGATTAGATCTGTCGTCTCTATTCATATCGTCGGCTTTGATAGCCACATGATTTTCTTATGAGTCAAACTTGAGATAATATGCAGTGCAGAAATGAATAAAACCCAAGAAAAACATAAAATTGAATTGACCAGAGTGGGGATCGAACCTGGGACCAAGCTACGGCATTTATCGCCTGGCCGGCACTCTGGTCAATTCAATTTTCTGTTTTTCTGTTTTTAAAATTTTTCTGCTTTCTTTAGCTTTGTCTCGTTTGTGCACTGCATAATATCTTTTCAAGTTTGACGAATTTCTTGTGATTTTCAGTGCCTGCTCCCCACCTTACTGTCATTACTATATTATTATGATTTACTTATGTATTGTGAAACGATCTTTCCACTAGAGTCCTACGCTTCGAGATGTCTTTAAAAAAGTGGCTACTTGGTAGGACATAAACACCTCTGACAATTTTACAATTGATCTAAACTCTTGAAACTATACATTTTCTAAGAACTTAACTTTCTTTCTTTCACTCAATCCTTTTTCGTGCACTATTTTACTTTATCTCTACTTTTTCGTGCCTTATTTTGCAATCAAGTTTCCATCTTGCTCTAAGTTTACCAGATATCAATTGTGACCAAGGTCATAGCGTAACCGTTGGGTTTCTTCTTTCTCCAAATATATATATATATTTAATGACAACATTTTATAACTTTAAAAAAAGGGTTAATGAAGGCAGTTATGACCAGAATTACGTGGTGTAATTGTAATTTTATACAACCACGTAAAATAACGTTTTGACACTGTTAGGATTTAAGTACTTAAATAACAGGAGTGGGCGTTCAAGTGAGCAAAATCAACAACTATTCCGATGCGTTGACAAATACAGTGATGGATAAACTAGACTACAAATTAATGCAAGTCCATCATTTGATGTAGCTATTGTTATTTATTTCTAAACACGATGATACAGAGATAGTTCGTCTCGGAGGTGAAGGGAGTTAGTCGCGTTTGTTTTTCCTACTTTGTATTTGTAGCAACACCTCCTATAAAGCATAGTTGTTGTTCGATATGAGTGAGTATGCAATAACTTATGGCTTGTCTTACCTCAGCAGGTAGGGGGATGTATTATGGTCCTTAAAGTTAAGATAAATGCGCAATAGCCCGTCTTAAGTGTCTGACAAACTTCAAAGAGACTTCAGCTTTCAGATTGACAAGCAGATCTGGCCACTCAGACAGCCGAGCTTATCGAACAGACTGTAATGTTATGAACTCTCGGGAGATCTCAATCTTTCCACGTTCACCGATGTCAAAGGTCGGGAGTCAGGGGTTCGTCTGCTGTTACATCATGCGACAAGGAGGCACGAAAAGAATGCTATAAGGCAAGGAACGAGTTCATTTTCTACAACAAATTCCAAAACATCTTTCTTCATTTTTATGTTCTATCAATACTTCTAGTACCAACACATTATTTGTCATTATTGAGAATATAAGAATGACATGAACGTTCCGGGAATTTCCAGTGCTCTTCCTTCCGCGTTCAAGGCCTCGCGTTGTCTCCGTCGATGGAAAAGGGTATTTAGGGTCCTGCATTGCTCATATGCGCCATTTCACTTCTCATTCCCATTCAACGTTGACCGGAATGTCAATGACAGATCAAACAGTTATTGTGTGTAGACTTTGGATGTGCGCTCAGTTCTAAGAGGGATAATCCCTATAAAGCTAGATATTACCGGTCAGTCTGGGTAGTGTTATATTTTTAAAGATAATTATCTGATAACATATCAATATATAAGCTGCATATTTTGTTGGGGGAGGGGGGGTTAAAATTTACTTGTTGGCATTACTGTGTAAGATATGTATTCACGATTGATAAAGACAATATTGATTTCTTTAAAACCATATAAACCTTACATACAGCAATATTATTGTTTCTGTGGATATTAACCATTGCATTATAAATTCGTCTTTTGTTACATTGACTATCCATTAAACAAAATTTGATATCTTTTCAATCAAATTGACCATTGTTATGCTCAGCAACATCATGTCATTCTAATTTTAATTAGACGTCTATAGCTACACATTTGCTAAATTTCCTTGATGCCAT
>JAUEKZ010250602.1:5664-19858 GCA_031471865.1 Melibe leonina
GTGCACTGAAATCTGATTTATCTGTTATAAGAACATGCAACTCTTGAAAATGTTAGTGCCGTTAGCATTGAAAGGGTTAAATCAATCTAATTCCGGGCAATATTCCAATAAACGCTAAATTCATACAGAATGGTAAGAATACTAATTGTGTTTTTTCTTAATTGTTTCCGGCTGATTCAATATTAGGATTCATTATATTATAAATCATTACAGATTAATTTATTACACTAGCTACATCCTTTTAACCTATAAGTTATATAAGTTTTATATCAAGACAAAGTTATCAGCTTGCCTTCTGAGTCGTACTGCGTCATGAGATAGAACAATCAAAATAATTACTCTTAGCCCTGCCAGAAATATGAACTGAACCGAGATCCTGCACTACTTCTACGTTACATCCGTAAGTCATTACCCGACAACGCGTGACGAGATCCTGCACTACTTCTACGTTACATCCGTAAGTCATCACCCGACAACGCGTGAAGAAAACACTCTCGCAATTGAAAGCGTAAAAAGAATAAATGATTGAGTTTCGAACTGTAAAAAAAAAAAATCAATTGAAAACAAACAATTCAATCACAGTTCCGCTGAATTAGCAGATATTTTGGTAGGATAACAGAAACCTTTTTTTTCTAATTTTTAATTTTATTTTATCATGAAGGTTTACATGGAGCGTAATTGGCAAAATGGTTAAAGCGGTGAACTTGAGACAGTTGAGCCTCGATTCAGTCAGTAATTAATGATGACTGAAATCGTTCAAGGAATCAAACACCCGTTATCCAACAGCCGCGCATCAAAGTGCCTCAATCAGCTTTATATTGTATAGTTGATCTGTTAATTGATTACGTAGTCCGGCATTATCCCTTTCAATGCGAAGGTTATCTCTAATTTAAAAAATCCTATACATTGAGATTTTTAAGATTTGCTTGGTTTTATACCAGAAATTCATGTGTTTGGCATATATGTGCGTTCACTGAAATCGGATTTATCTGGAAAAAGAATATACTGTTGGTGCGGTTGTGAGTGTTTTGGTGGAAATGTGGTCCTATTTCTGCTGATCTGATTACCCTACCCGTTATCAAATGCCTATTTTAGTACAGCTTGAAAACATTGGGGGAAGTTAGGCACTTGGGAGTGAATTTCCTTGTGGAAAGAAACTAGCGAGGTGCCATCGGTAGGAATTGCCCTCCTGGCCTAACCCTCCACCTCCGAGCCCCCCCCCCCCCCCAACCTACTCCCCACCTTACTCCCCTACCCCACCCTGCTCAGTCTGATGACAAAGTATTAACGCATTCCCGAACACCATCCACCCAGCACCATTATCCGAAGCAAGCCGTCCGCACATCTCTCACCCTTAAGTATGGGGTCTTGTGCGTAAAAATCTGATTTCCACAAATTGAAGAGTTCGCTGATGGCCGGGTAGGAGGTCCGGTCATTCTGGGAAGTGTTTCCGGTCAGTGGTCAGGCGAAATACCTTATGGTCAGCGTGTTCAAAGAACCAGGGATGAACAGAATTGGGGAAGCTGAGCAGATATTGACAATAAATTAATTCCAGCCCAGTCGCTGACCTGCTGTGACGAGGGGTAGTGTGGGAAGGAAGGGGCGCGGGACAAATTGACAAATTCCTTGTGATCATTCCAGGCCGCCATGCAACGCTGGACATTAAGTCTGTCAGGATCAAGCCTTTGAGGAAATCTTGGGATGGTGGAAAACTCAGATGGGGGTCAGTGGAAGATTTCTTTAGAGATGTCACTAAAAATGTAATATGCCTTAAAACTCGTGATACCCAGCAGTGATTTATTGAATAACTATGGGTCTCTCTTTACAATAATACAGCAATTTATTCATATAGCACCGTTTTCCAGGTCGAAAATACTCTGTGGCGCTTTTCAGATATTTTCATAGAAAAAAAGCAACTTAAAAAATATCTCAAAAACGTAATTCCTCGACACACACACCCACGCGCACACACTAACATACACACACAGACACACACACACAGACACACACACACGCACACACAGACACACATACACACACGCATACACACAGACACACACACACATACACACACACAGACACACACAGACACACACACACACGCACACACACGCTATCCTATACTAGATTACAACCAATTAAGAAAGGACAAAAGGAGAATTACTGAAAATCGATATCTAATTTACAATACAGACCATTTAACCCCATGCGATTGTTTGGTTTGTCAATTGCTCCCTGTCCATCAGCCTTTTTTTAGACCAATATATGTACTTGCCAAATAGAGGTTTTGCGTGCGTAAACGATGAAATTCGAAGCTCTAATATTGAATTTGGTAGAATGTCTTAAAGTACTAGACGTTAAGTTGTCTTGACCCAACTGTTGCAACCCAAAGAACTGTGGCCTCGATCAGGGCACATACGGATACGAGTCTTTGTTTCATAACGCACTTATACGGCACTGACTTGTTTTAATTATCCCTGTTGTTTTCTTTTCATTTTTCTTTTACTGCTGTTAACGTCACGCACAAAAATATCATTTTCATTCCTTGCAGTCCCTTCTTCCCTTCTCTCTCTCTTCACGTATTCTTATCGCCTAACAAGGAAAAGTTAACCCTTTCACTGCGAGGTCTGATTCTAGCCCAACTTAATTACATAATATATGCAAAATCTTAAATAATGTACGTGTACTTATACCAGATAAATCAGATTATCAGGCTTTTGGCATATGCCATTTCACTGAAATCTGATTTATCTGGTATAAGAACAGGCAATTTTTAAGGATTTTGGTGGCCAAAGCAGTGAAAGGGTTAAGTAGTATAGAACTTTCTTGGCCAAACAGCCGGAGCTATTTCAGATTCCTTAGTTCAACGCGGGCAGGCTACAATAACGCTCACCCTCATCATATGATACTGGTATATGGCAGATTACCTTCCCAACCCGATCGTGAAGCTGTGTTTCGGTACTTATTTCATAAGAAATGAGTCAAACTTGAAATAATATGCAATGTAGAAACCATCTTTCATACCTGGGTAAAAGGAGTAAAATAATAAAAATACACCATCCTAGAAGGAAGAACCCCCGAAGCGCTATTGGTAGATAGTAGGAATCAAACTCCTTTCCCCTGGGGCTCTGTGTTGCAAGGCTACCTGTTCGGCCACCAATACTTAAATCGTGTTGGAGGGTCATCATCAGGCATCTACAATACCATGTCTATAGGCACCGTGGGAGTGACCAGCTAATCTTCTTTTTGGTTCCGTTTTATTTTTTTAATGTCCTAGTTATCACATTAAGGTCATATCAAAGGCGGAAATATCTAATCAAGTAAGCACGCTGCAATACAAAAAGAAACGAAAATCTCTTTAGAATACCTCACCTTGTCGCAGGATACTGACAGCGGGACAGCCAGTATTAGTACTGTTCTTCCGCGAACGAGGAATTCCCCGACTACGTCCCTGCCCTTTGTACACACCGCCCGTCGCTACCATCGGTAGCGAATAGCGGGACAGCTACAAACATGTCGATGTTTACTGCTTAGATGACGTTGTATGACGCAGCCGGGGTTCAAATCCATGACCTTCTGCCTCTGGGGTGGACGCATTGCCGATTCAGCTTCCGCCAACTAATCCTTCCGGTCTAGGGCTTCCTATGTGGGCGTCGTCTATTACGTAGCTCGCCTGCCCTGCCTGACCAGACCCAATGGCTCATCCGGTTGCATGTTGGGGCTCTATCCATTGCTGAGCCTTGGTCAGAATAGTTAGATGAATTAGTAATGAGGCACACCGGCCTCGTTAGTTCACCACAGAGGGCGTATCGGATGCTGTCGGTCATCTCATGGTTTTTAATGTCAATCAATTGTATTAACCACACTGATTTGATTGTTCGATGGGTACATACACGCTCACGATACAAATAAAGTAAAGTGCAATATTGATATCGGATAGTGCTGACCACAAAAAAAAGGTTTAAAAATAGGTGGTAATAAAGTAGCAGAAGGCGTATTTGAATCTGATACCTGCACTCATGGCCTGGCCACCAGCACAATGCAGTCTGCCAATCCACTTGATTACCCACAACTTATTTTGTATTCCGCATAATTGTATACACACAAAGCTGTTTAGTATATGTTAGCTCAGTCTTGGTCCTTCTTGTCGTCCTGACAGACTAATGGTCATTCCCCAAGTTTTACACTGTGGTACTAAAACTACAGGGTCACTTGCTATCTAGAATGACTGAGTACTTTTGTACACAAAGGGCGGTAGAATATCCTAGGTCTCCCTTGATATAATAGTGCGTGATGCTAGTTGTAGCCATCATCTGTGTGTGTGTCCTGCTTTGTGATAGCGAAAGGTGATTTTTTTTCTCTAAATTATCTCTTTATCACCTTTTTTTAGAGAAAATATTTCCCCTTGTTAATTCTCTCTCTGTAAAACCCTGGCAGGGTCCAAGTCTGGCTATCATTTTAACTAGCCTAACATCTTTTACATACCCATGGATGCTATTTGATAAAAGCAGTTGAAAGCGCCCTAAAACTCTAAAAAAAACAAACAAACAAAGCTCTCTTGTCTGATTTTGACCAGTTTGAAAAACCTCATAGACATCTAGATTACACCACCACGTCAAGATTGTTCTATATCGCGCTTTATGAAGTCAGTAAACACCTTGCTCTCGGGAGTCCAACAAAACTGTCTTTGATTTACACTTAACTAATATAGCATCTCAAATGCATAACCCCAAAGCAACAAGCACGCGCACACACACACAGAGAGAGAGAGAGAGAGAGAGAGAGAGAGAGAGAGACAGAGAGACAGAAATATAATATATACATATATATATATATATATTATTGATATGTAAATACATATATATATATTTATATATATATATAGAGAGAGAGAGAGAGAGAGAGAGAGAGAGAGATAGAGAGAGGGAGGGAGAGAGAGAGAGAGAGAGAGAGAGTAGTGGATAACTGACTGGTTATTTTTTAGACATACACTCTAGCTTTTTACATATGTTAGTATTATCATGCGTTTAGGCATACATTCATAGAACTCTATGCTTTGAAACATTTCATCGAATGGTGTTTTACGATCAGATTCCTGTACCTGGGTGGTCCAGTTGAAGGAGCAGGTAGAGTACTAGTAGTAGTTTATGTGTGCGCTAGTCTCTCTGATACAATATAGGCGAGTTTGTAGCCGCTGACCCTTGGGTCCTTTTCTTGAGGCTTGTTTGAAGATAAGTTTATGGTTCTAGAGTCTACTGACGAATAATATGCGGTCTTGATGAAATATGGCTCTGAAAATAGGCAGGTCGATTGATGTCCGGCAGTCTTAGGCATTCAAAATGCATCTGGTAGCTTTCATGAACCGACGGAAGGTAGGGGAGGAATTGGGGAGGGGGAGTAGTAAAGGATTTATAGAGCCTCTGGTCCACAGAGCATGAGCTTGTCCAGTTTTCTATATCGTGAAATGTACAAACGACTACATGCCGCTGTCTGGGATTTTGTTTGGTTGGTTTTTTGTTGTTGTTGTTTTGTTTTTTTTATGGGTTTTTTTTTAGCTTGTTGGCATAGTGTATTTACTATCATATTCTAGATGTTAACCCTTTCAATGCGAAGATTATTTATCAAACTATTTACTATGTACATACAGTAAAATCTTCAACCTTTGCTTTTCCTTCCACAGATAGATAAGACTTCAGTGAACTGAGATATGATTTAAGGCTTTTTGGCATACTGTTAAGTACAATGAAATCTGATTTGTCTGTTATAGGAGGAACACATACATTTTGAAACTTTTGCACACTCTGTTTGGTTAGCACCAGAACCCGCTAATAACACATTTGTGAAATGAAGTAACTAGCGCTACAGGTAGGAATGAAACTCCCGACTCCCCTCACCCCCCCCCCTCCCCCTGCCTTGTGCTGCCTCGGTGGCTGTTACACCACGGTGGCTCCAGAGACGGACATAGAACGGACATAGAGTTACGACATAATATCATTATTTAACCACATTATGTCATTGGTGGAATAAAATGACTAAACTTTATTTTATTTTTGTAATTGACGATGCTGTGATCGTGGTTTTGAATTGCGCGGTAATGACTTGAAGGCATTGACTTACGATTTTCAGGTTCGGTACAAGAGACACAATTCGAATAGTGGTGAGAGCAATAAGGCAATCCGGAATGAAATTGGTGTTTGAGAAAATAATACTTGATTTAAGGTCGCAAAATGTACCGAAGAGAAGAGAGTGCAAAATGAACAGCCAAACGTAAGATGTAGAGGGAAGGAGGTGGGATAGGTTGGGGGACAAAGAGAGTGGCAAAGACAAAGACTCAGTCAGACAATCAAGGATAGGGATTCATTTATAGTGACAACATGTCTTCAATAATCCATCAGCTACTTTGTGATGGCTCTTTACTTTTCGCTCTATTTTGACCTGACACATTCACATAAGCCTAGATTGTACTATGGACAACTTCGACAATTCTAGCCTTTGAATAATAGAGAATCCGTGACAAGTGACAGGATGTATATGCCCACACAAGAGAATCTGACCTGACAAATGCAACCTTATTGCTAACCTCTCCACACCCACATCGCCCCCTCCACATCTTGCCACCCACGTACACACACTGTTTTAACCTCAACTTTTCAATACCCAAGTTCACTGCGGCGGTCATTTTTTTATACAGCATTGGAATGTATTATGGCCTTGTCCTTTCTAACCGGAGTCTGTTATTAACGCAGGGCGCTATTTCCAATGTTTTGTGTAAACCAGAGCTCGATCGGATGATAGTGAAGGGTCTGATTACTTTTAGAAATAGAACAAAAAGTGCACCAATTGCGAAAGTACGCTGTATCATTCAAGTTAGTAAACACAAGCAAACATTTGAAGTTGACCATTGCAGATGTGGTAGTCATTTTACGTGCTGATTGTTTATGTTTATAAAGACCAACACAATAACCAAAATGATGTCGTCCCGAGCTTTCTGAAAGATAGAGAAAACAAATTCATTGCAGTAAAAATAAATTAATCCACATCGCTTCTAAAACATCCGTCACTCGACAGAATGGATGGAGCTTGTCATTAACGTCACTAGATAAACCAAAGCTAAACTTATCATAGGAGCTCGTGTTAAAACATGTTTACAAACCAAATCAAAGGTTCTCCAGATATCATTATCTGCTGAATAACAGAAGGACAAATGAGCGTCAAAAAATGGTTCTCTTATTATCTACTTTGAAGCTTTCCTTTGCAGATATTACGATAAACATTTTTATGTTGCTTTCTTTCCTTTTACCAAGCATTGATATTCTTTGACAAATGATAAAAATGGCGGGGGAAGGGGGGTGGGGACGAAGGGGGAATTCGTGTCGTGCAATCAGAAAGTACTCGTTCTTTAAAGCATTCTGCTGATGCTGCATCATACATAAATCAGCAACTAGTTATACATTTGTATGTCTGGTCCCATTCTCACTGCAGTTTTTGTTGACTGAAGATTGAACAAAAAATATACCCCACACGGTTAAGTGGTTATTACTAGTACTAGTGCCAGTGAGACTTGTTAAAGGTTTTTAATGCAATAATCCCGAGGACATTAGAAAAAGTTTGATGCAGTTACAAATTATTTGTTAAGATATTAAAGAAAAAATATTGAATGGCTAGAATGTACTGCATTATTTAGACAAAATGGTCAGCACACCCTGAAATCTCTGTCTTGATTGTGTAGCACTGGATTTTCTCTGTTACATTATCAAAGCTGGTACCTAACGAAAAAGAAAAGTAGAGATCATGCCTCAAATCTACGTTCCTGACATTAGGTTAGTCTCGTAGAGATTTGACTATAGAAAGTAAAATGATCCTAATTTGCCAAATCCCCAAAGTGCCAAGAAATTTGCCAAGGATGTAGCAAAAAGTTGCTTGAAACAAAAAATGAAAACAGAATGCAAGAATCCTTTATCAAATAGAATTTTGAAAAAGAAAAAAAGAGAAAAAAGAGAACCAATCGAATCATTAGGATACCAAAAAGAAAATGTAATAATATGGTGTATTTTTCCAAAGGGAATCCATAATCCCATTAGAATATCAAATGATCGTGTGCTTTCAATTTTAAATTGCTACTTGTTATAAATGAAGGCTGATTGGGTAAGGATAAAAAATACATGAAGACAAGAAAAAGAGATGTCAGAAGAGGCTTTGTTGTAGGTTTGAACCGTGGACCTTTATGAGCAAGCAACACTGCCTGGTCTTTGTCACAATTCAAGTGTCAACCATTGGACGGCGAATATCTGAATAGAGCATGATAAAAGCATTGTGTGTCTGTGAGTGTAGTGTTTTCGCGTATCTAAAGAATGTATGCAATTGCTAATGGACTTTAAAACGAAGGTAAATAAATCGATCAAGCTTGCTAAATGGTAGCAGAGAAAATTTTAGTTTGGGAACAGCAAATGATATAGAATCGATCCAAATATTCGAATTTGTGACATTAGCTTTATCTGCAGCTGCCAATTTCCATGATGATAGAGACGAAAATGTCGTTGGAAACTGAAGATGTAACGCTCTGAATCTAGCTTGAGCGAGTGTGAGCCCATGATGAAAAGGCAACGAATCTTTCACAAAAAACATGGTAACTATGCTTAAACACAGGTACGCAAATTGCAATTTAACTCCAATCCCAGGCTGGTTGAAAACATCCTTTTCATCAAATCCATCGTCAGGAATGGGCCAAAACAGTGTCCTTTCTTTAACGCACTGATTTTTACATGTATCCTTTTCATTCAACTTTGCAAAGACGTTTTTGGGATAGTTGGTTTTTAGGGGGGGTTTTTTGTTTGTTTTTTGTTTGTTTTTTGTTGGGGTTTTTTATTTTTTTGCATAATGCAACAGAAAAAAAAATCACTTCAAGGTTTGTATCTCAGATTAGGGAGTTGTTGCAGATGGGGCAATGGGCTCTTTGGAATACCAGTACGATTGAAATTGATAGGTATAGTTTTCATGAATTGCGTTATCCACCAAAGAAACATGTCAAGCATGTTTTGCCGTTGGCACGAATTGATTGGGTTACAAAACGAGATCAAATGCTATAACTGCATTAATTTTAAAAACAGGTCACGATCGTTGGGATAAAAGTAAGACACACTTATACCCAAATTATGGGGCAGGGGTGCAAGAAAAAATACTTCTTGTAGACAAATTAGAATGTTTGATCTAGTTGACAATGTATAGTATATACAGCCACACAGTGCTCTATTAATAGAAGACCTTTGCGCCACTCGCCCTCCGCAAGCACCACAGGAAGCTCGACAAAAGATCCAGGCTCCTTCAATAGCAGACCATTTTTGTCTAACGTGTCTCAGGTTTAACTTGTTCATCTTTTTCTTTCTTTTTTACCATCTTACCCATTATAAAGTCAAATTGCGAACAAAATTTGACCAAAGTGCACTGTGTACATACTTGATTTAACCCTCAGTACCAATATGGATCAACGTGCTTACATCCGTCATCAACGATTGAAGAACTCTTTGTCATCTGAAGAACAATGAATTTTAACAAAGATACATCATATTATAACAATACGAGGTCCAGTAAACTCTAAAAATCAATTATCTGTGATATCCTGTATTTTTCTTGATATCCTGTATTTTTCTTGCAATCTGTCTTGACTAAAAAAATCAAGAACGAGCTATCTAGCAGTCTAAATTTAAATTAGGATGAGGATAAAGCGCATTTATTTTGATAAAAAATATTCCAAATGTCGCTGTCCCTTTATGTTAGGCGATTTTTTATTCATTTTTTCCGTCAAGTGAAACATTAAGCAAAACAAGCGACATAAACTTTTTTAAATTATCAAATGAATTTTTAAAGAGGAAACTGCTTGTCACAAAAGATTATTTTGGATAGATATAGGCTGAATTACAATTTAATGACACTGTGTCTTTAACCTCTACCTTTTTGTACTGAAAGTAAATACTTTTCTCTATAAAGAACACATTAGTACTGTTCCCCCCTCCCCCACCATCCACCGTCTCTCAATCACCCTCACCCCCATTCCCGCGCACACAACCTCTCACACATATAGGTACACACATTATTGAGATATTTCACTCGTCACTTTCTTCTCTTAAAGCCGAAAGGCAATCGATTGTTTTGTTTTGCTGTTTGTGTTTTTAACGCAGGCCGTTCACATATAAAGTAAACTGTATTTTGACAGTTCTGATGTGAATTCTAGAAGGAATCCTAACCGGCGGTTAGAATGATACGAGATTACAGAAATATACTGTCTCATTTGGCGACATGTTTATCAAGTTATGATACATTATGTTATGTTATGTGATAAACACCAAGCCCAATCCCAATGTGTACCCGCCAAATAAATCTTGATTTATCAACTTCCAAAAAGGGTGGTTGGGGTTTTGGGGGTTGGCTTTGTTTGTTTTTTTTGTTTTGGGTATTTTCGGGGATTTTTTTTGCTGAGTACGTAATCCCAAAAAGTAATTTCTAACTACTAAACCCAACCCTACAACCACTGAACACGCAAAAGAACTATGACAATGGATGATATATTGAGGGACTGGCTTATATCTATCGATTTTTTTTTTCACACGTTAGATATCGAGTTTAGAACATCCCTTGTGGATTCTTCTTTACCTCACTACATACAATGTATGATTAGCATCATATGAAATCAGTCCTATAAACCAGAACTTGTTCTTTATAGATATTTCAAAACTTTTTGTTGTGAAATTTTGCCTAGGTTTCTCCTCTTAAAAGCAATTTCATAAAAGCTGATTGTTTACCAAGAGTTTCCAGCAGAGCTGCCCTTCCGTAATATTCATAAAAATGAAAGTAAGAAATGATAGTGATGCAGCTCAGAGCCCCGGGCTAGGAAGTTCAAATCCTAACGAGGACAATTATTCGGTTTCTCCCTGAGGAAAGAAAATTTACTCTAAGGTTACCTCAATTTACCCAAGTGCCAAATTATGGGTGATATTTAAAAAGAATCTGCAGAGCCAGTTGTGAACTGGAAAAAAAGTGATTATTAGACAGGCATTGAGATAACAGAGACAAAAACGAAGACAAAAAAAACACGGTCGGCGTTTCGATCGAAGCCTTTGTCAGTACAAATACAACAAAAACACAATTAATGACACGAAAATACAAAAATACAAAAATAACAAAGAGAATCTATACTCATTCCTCTTTGTCTATCCCTTGATTTGTTGCGCTTTGGTACCATCCCAAATGATCGTTTGGGGAAATTAATCTGCGGTAGACCGGCGTCCTATCCAGAGAGCGGCAATCATTGTCATTGTCTGCGTCACAGTACGGAGACTAGAAAAAGTTCCGGTTCTATGGCCTGGTCTAGCTAGTTACGGTGGGCTCTGAAGGATTTACCTAATTTGATTCTCTCTTTTATAAAACAAATATTGCTAATCAACAAGAGCTCATGCAGTAGTAGTCATTATCTCTCCTCCTCCTTCTTCTCCTTCCTTTTCATCATCATCTTCTTCTTCTCATTCTTTTTGATTATCATCATCTTGTTCTTCATTATATTCTTCTTTTATTTCTTTTTCTTCCTTTTCGTCGTCATCATCATCACCGTTATCATCATAATCGTCTTCTTGTTTGTTTGTTTATTAAGAGTTTTAGGGCACTTGCAAATGAATCGTCTTCTTCTTCGTCGTCTTCTTCTTCTTCTTCTTTTTCTTCTCCTCCTCCTCTTCTTTTTTTCTCTTCTTATTCACCTCCGCCCGCTCTTCTTCCTCATTCGTTCTTTCTATTCTTCTTCTTGACAGAGACCTCCTATCTCCTCCTTGGTCCTCTCTCTCTCTCTTCAGCTCCTTTTTTAAAAATATTTAACTCAAAACTAATTATCTGTACTTCAAATTTCATGCATAGCTTTAACTTGATCTTTAAGTTTAAGCCTTGATTATCATTGAAGAGAACAATGTTATTTTTACGTCGTGAATATTCTACGACACGCACTTTTCTTTTTGAATACACATCAAAACATTGTCTTAAAAAAAAGAAATACATCAATACCCCTATGCAAAAGAGTCTGTTGTTTCTCTACGTTTGTATTGTCAGATCAAAAGACGGAATTGAATGATAGATCTAATATCCGAGCTTTTATTTTTTCAGACGGGGGAGGCGGCTCTCATCTGTTTATTCAGACTTATAGCGATATTCGATTGAGTAAAATGAGTAAAGAAAAAGGCAATGGTTAACAGGCAAAAGGGAGACAAAGACAAAAAGACAAAAAGATGCCGACGTTTCGACCTAAGATCTTCATTAGGACAGACACAACAAACAAATTAACAAAATATAGTTTCCAAGGCGGGATGGAGTTAAATAGTATGCATTCCATTTTAATGTACTCATTTCTTATATGAATATTATTTACTATGATTATTGTTATTATCATTATCATTATTATCATTATTATTTTTTATTATTGTTGACATCATAGTAAATATTATTGTTATTGTTAACATTACTATCATTATCATCATTATTGTTGTTGTTTTAACCCTTTCACAGCGAGGTCAGATTTCAGCCCAACTGAAATATGCAAATTCTTGAAAATGTACGTATTCTTATATCAGTAAACTGACATTCTTCCTGATATTCAGACTTTTGCCATAATATGTCAGTATAATGAAATCTGATTAATCTAGTATAAGAACAGGTAAGTTTTAAAGATGTTGGTGTCATTAGGAGTGAAATGGATTTAAAGGAGACAAAAGTGGTATTATGAGGGGAAAAACCCAGACAAAATGGGCAAGTAAATAGGCACCTATGGGGAACGTTGAAATTCACCACCTCAAATTGCTCTGCTAGTATTTCGTCTTTCGGGTTTTTTGGGGGTTTTTTGTTTTTTTGTTTTTGGGGGGTTTGTTTTTATTGGGGTGAGGGGGGTGTTGTTGTTGTTGGATATCGGCACTGCTTTCACATCTTTACTTTAGAGCTCTTCATTCCCGATGTACTGGTTGTCCTTTTTTTTATCTAAGCTTCCCAATTTTATAGATTCGTGCCAATGTATCTACCCTATGGCGTTTCTCTTTCTTCTCTTCATCAACCCATGTAGTAGATATCCCACGCAGGCGAGTCTCTGTCAACAACCCCATAATTTACAGTTTACCTACCGGATTAATAAACAGTCCACTTGATTGATTCAACACCTGTACGGCCACAAATCAGTTCAGTGTAGAATTTTTAATCATGGTCTGGGTACGGAGGAGGGGATCTCAGAATGACCAGCAGCATCTACTGCAGAATGTAACAATAATTGTCAATTATCCCTTTGACGGGATCAACTTTTGTGGTGTGGGCCATGGGGCTAAAAAGTTGTATTGTTTCTTACCGACATTGTTTTTAGTTACGGTTCATGCTTTCATCTTGTATAAGTGCCCATATATTTCCATGCCTTATTATTCTCCAAATTCTACAAATGATAATAGTAAAATGTGCAGCAGCCAATGAATATCGCAAGACAGGAAACAATTAATACAGTAGAGCACGGTAGTAACAAACACGTTTATAATGAACTTATCGATATGACGAATGTATTTCTGTGTCTCAATTTGTTTTCGTCTTTTTATAGACTACCGTCACGGTAGCCTTGTGGCCACTAGGATATAATGGCACACTGTCATGCGCTGGTGGTCAGCCGATGGGTGCGGGGTGATAGGTTTCGGGTTTGGCCTGGGCTAACATTGGGACTCCACAACTTTTTCTTCTTCAATTTTCTTTCCTTGCCATTTCCAGAGTGATGGCAACGATAGATGGCCGTAGAAATGAAGTCAGTTGGTGACGGGGCCCATTCTGATCTCAAATTATCAAGTCCAAAATAAACTTTCGAAAAAAATAAATGAATAAACAAGCAATGATCACTGATTTGCTGTTGTTGTGCACTTATTTGGTTGGGTAAGGCACTTTAATTCACTCATTACTCATTTTGCGGCGCTGCACTGCGGCTGCACCTCGACTTGTGGAACTCTCTTCTTTGGACAGGCCCTAAAGAAACATCTTCCCAATGAGAAAAACAAAGGGAATTATAACTTCTTCTCGGCACTACCTGTGATTCTATATAATGTAGTGCTTATTTTAATCGATTTTCAGTGGGGGGGGGGGGGGGGGGGGGGGGGGGGGGGGGGGGGGGGGGGGGGGGGGGGGGGGGGGGGGGGGGGGGGGG
>JAUEKZ010250824.1:477-19841 GCA_031471865.1 Melibe leonina
CAGAAAAATAAAGAGAATGCCTTCGTATATATTTTCCAGAAAAATAAAGAGAATGCCTTCGTATATATTTTCCAGAAAAATAAAGAGAATGCCTTCGTATATATTTTCCAGAATTGTCAGTTTGTTCATTAGTGTCATATTTAACTGCCGATACATCCAATTTTTGATTGTTTTTTTTTCTTTATGCAGACGACCATTCTAGAGTCATCTTGGAACCATTACCTGGAGAGCCTCTCTCAGATTACGTCAATGCTAATTTCATGGATGTAAGGAATACAAAGTCTTAAAAATATACTGATTTTGCAAAGATAATCTTACACAGATTTGCTGGTAGAAAAATAATGGTAACGAGTAAAATGGTAAAAAACAGACTTCATCTTTTTTATTTTCTTTAATAATGCCTGATTCTTATATTTTAGATTAATTTAAAGTATCCTTTTGATAAAAGATACAGTCAATACTGAACTCTTCCTTATGTTCCACAGGGTTACCATTCTCCAAAGTCGTACATTGCCTCACAAGGTATTGCACTTTATTTTTTGTATGGGAGTATTTTGTAAATGCTTTGTTTGTGATTATATTTTTTACATTGGTCTATTTTAACTTCATTGAAATTCTATTGTCACATTAGAACAATTATGTGATTTATAACAATGTCTGATCCATTGGGCATGACGATAATCTATTAGGAGAGAGTCAATTTAACTTTCCTTTCTGTTATTGAATGATATAAACCATTAAAAAAATATTTATACATTTACTTTTGCCTGCCCCAGCAGCCATGTGAAATAGTTGTCCTATTTGTCTGAAATTCATTTTTTTTGCAGTAGGTATAGTGTGATTTATATAACTTGTCAATCTTCAGGTCCAAATAAAGTGATGATTCGAGACTTCTGGAGAATGGTATGGCAGCAAAGGGTGTCCAAGATTGTCATGTTGACTAACCTTTCAGAATCCTGCAAGGTACGATTTGACAAGATAAGATGTTTTTTCTCTATAAATCCACAAGGATATTATTTTGTGTTTTCTTTCACCTTCTCTATAAATCAAACCAACATGCAAAATCATCAAAATCAAAGTAATTTTTTCTTATCCACTTTTAATTTGTCAGTTAGTTTGAAATGTCATACATTAAGATTGTGAAATGTGAGGCAATCAGTGGTCTTGATGCAAATGATGACAACACATTTGCCTTACCTCAAACCTTTATTTACAATGTAGATTTAATCTAACTGCTAATATCACACTCTCTGTATGAATTGTATTCTCTGCAAGAGATATAATTACCACAAGTTTTCAAATTTTGTGCTCAGCAGTAAAAAAAAAGGTACTGGAAGCATAATGATTTAGCTTTCCGATTTAGTTCATGTAATTGCATGTAGCCTGCTGTCCTTTGCAAATTTTATGGATAGAAATGGTGCCTTGGCTGAACATTTCATTCCATTAAATGAGATTAGCCTATTAGTTCAAGGGTACTTGTGCATCTCTGAAGTATTTTTTATTTTCATTTAAACAGTTGCATACATTACTTGTATAGATAAATCAAAACCTCTTATATGTTGTTTTAAATAATGATTTTTTGTAGATGAAGTAAATTTTGTTTAACTGGTTATTGTGCTTCTGAAAAATATTGTTACAGAAAAAGTGTGAGCAGTACTGGCCAGATGAAGGTGGTAGCAAGTATGGGGACATGATTGTGTTACCAGTCAACACCACCAAGTATACAGACTTTGTCATCAGGACCTTTGAGGTCTCTAAGGTAATTTGTTTTAAACCAATTATAATTTATATCTTGTCTTATGTAGCATTGTCAGCAATTTGTACGATTTGCCAAAGTATTAAGATGATACCAAAACCAGTGAGCCTGCAGGCTAATGGTGTCTCTAACAAACTGATCTAGTTTGAAATTTTAGTTTTTGTTGTACACATATGTCCAGTCTTTTTTCTATGTTTTATTTATCTACTGATTTGTTATCTTTTTTTGCTGTTGGTTTTAGGAACTGGAGAATAGCCGCATTGTCAAACAGTTCCATTTCACTGCCTGGTCTGATCACGGTGCCCCCACATACCCAACCACTCTGCTGGCTTTTAGGCGCAAAGTTCACAACTTCAAACCTGATGACACAGCTCCCATTCTCTCACACTGCAGGTGTGTTTTATATATATATATATATATGACTTTTCTTTCCTTTATAGTGTAAATGGTTTTACATTTCATGTTCTGTCTAAGATTTTTGTGGTGAAAAATTATATATGATATTTTTGTCTGTAAAATAATTTACTGATTAATCCTACGGCTGGTACTTAGGGAGTTTTCTTAATGCTTGTTTGTTTAATGTATCTCCTCCTTTATCATGGTTTTGTATTCTCCCCATGCACTTAGTGCTGGCATTGGTCGGACTGGAACATACATTGCCCTGGACTACCTATTGGAACAGGCCTCCCAGGAGAATGAGGTGGACATACTAAAATGTGCTCAGATGATGCGCTCAAACAGGGTCAATATGATCCAGACACTGGTAAGCTTTGGACTTTCTGTCTGAACATTTTCTTCTTCCTGCATAATGCATTTGTTGTTCTGTTTGCTGGAATGCATTTAAAAGCTTGAATGCTGTTTAGGAAGTATATTAGCTGCTGAGAAGATGAAGCTTGATAATATTTAATAGTACTTGTAAAACCATGAACATTCGTACGATCGAAGAAAGAGTTTTAAAAAAGTAATATTAAGAATAGATTTATTTTAAAAAATAAACTTAAGTGGATTTTTTGTTTTAAATCGGGTTGTGTGTTGAAAATTAATGTCCTTTTTATTTTTAGGACTCATTTTGTTTTTTTCTTCTCTCTTTTACTATGACTAACACTCAACTTTTACTATTGGTCCTCAGGAGCAGTATGTATTTGTGTATGATGCATTGTTGGAGGGGATTCTGAGCGGCAACACAACCATCCCTCGCTCCACCTTCCTCAGCACTTACGAAGCCCTTGTATCTTATGAGGAGGATGAAAATGAGTTACCTATTCAAAAGCAGTATGATGTAAGTTCCGCCCGAGACTTAATATTTACATATCTATTAATTTATCATTATTTTAGAGGAATTGAATGATTTCATGTATTGGAAATATAGAAGATAGAAGAGGTAAGAATAAAGAATTTGTATAAAATTGTAACTCGATAAAGGTTGTTAATTTCAGTCATAACACAAAACATCTTACCAAACTGGTTTTGATTAAAGTGCTGGATTTCACCATTTAACTTTTACATTCCCGAGTTCCTGAGTGGGGCTTTTTTAAATGTCTGCCAGCGCTCTTGAGCTACATAGTTTGAATGAGGCTGATCTGCTTCATTGTTACAAGACCAGACTGTTTTTATTTCCTGCTCCTGAAAAAATTGTGCAGAAAAATGAATTGCCCACCAAAGCACCTATCTTTTCCTTTTTCCTTTGGCAAAGAGGCTGTGTGTAATAAATGAGAATTAATTATTATAAAAAGTAGAGCAAACTTTTGTTCGCAATAAATAGACTGGTATTTTGTAATTAATTGGTAATGACACTTTTTTTTTGGAAGGGGGGGGGGGGGGTATGACACTTCTGACCTGTCCAATTTAATAACTTTTGAGTCCTGGTATCAGAAAATCAGGCCACAGTTAGAGGGAAATTATTTTCAGTTTGCTTGTTATCTGGTCTGACTATGTCATAATTAGTTTCTTAAATTTTCTGACCATATTTTTGTTAGTTCATCCTTCTATGATTCGTATTTCCCTCATTAAAACCCTCTGTGATTATAGTTTCTTTTTACGTGCCCTTATCTCTTTTTTTTTTCCTTCTCTATTTTTTCATCATCAAAATTTGACTCATGTTTTATTTGGAGTAATTGTTGCTTTTTTTTCTCTCACATTTTTGTATTCGTAGATCTTGCAGCTTTTGTCCCCCTCCATGGACAGGGGAGATTACTCTGCTGCCTTACGTGATGACAATATAAGCAAGAATAGGTTCAAAAATATATTGCCAGGTTCGTCTTATTTTTTAGATTCTAAATTGAATTTTTGTGTGGTCATATTTTAAAAGGGGAAAAAGAGACGGAGAGTGAGAATGAACAAAATGGAAAAGTGAAATTTTTTAGTTTTGAGATTCTAAAAAAAGGTGAAAGTTTAAATGATATTTCAATGCTACAGGCATAATTGTAGAGAATGTGAGTCTGTTAGAGCCTAGTGGAGAGCTGTAGCAGTTTCGTATGTGCGAAGTGGACAAGTGGCAATGATTGACTCTCTAGACAGAATGCTGGTCTATTGCAGATTACTTTCCCAACCCAACAGGTACCCATTTTTCACCTGTGCAAAGTGAGGCAGTTTTTCTTGCCCATGGAAAAATCCAAGAGCTGCTGTTGGACTCTGCTACATGCTACATCACTATCAGTTTAGCCACTGCGCCTTCAAACCTAGACAAATTTAATTGGTTGGGGGGGGGGGGGGAAACATAGCAAAAACCAATGGAGATAGAACCAATGTTACATGTTATAGATCATTGATATAATTCCATATTTGTGTGGTAGCCAATTAGAGGATAACATATTGACAGTACTTAGTGCCTTTTGTTTTAGATTGTCACCAATTTTTATTTGACTATTTGCTCCAAGATAAAGTCCAATATTCCAAAGCATTCGTCCAATACATATCTCAAGACAATTTACCTTTCTTTTTTTCCAGCTGATCGCAGCCGCATTTTCCTGTACACTTCGGTGGAGGGATGTAATGACTACATCAATGCTGTTTACCTGTCGGTAAGTTTTTGATGAACATTATTTACAGCTGAAGATTGAGTTGGGTCAAAGAGAAGTATAAAGCCGTGTGTCTCTTACATAATTGAACTCTCTGGAAAAAACTCAGACAATAGAATAAGAAAAAAAGCCCAAAACGTTTGTAGATTGTATTGTTGCTTAACTATTTTTTCCATATATATATGTTAACTTAATTGTATATATGTGGTATAGCACAAAGAGAATACTTGATTTTTATTTATGCTTTTGTACCTTGATTGAACTGTAATTGGCAAATGATATGGATTAATATTTTTATGGATGAGTAGATGAGTTTCTTAATTTAGAAGAGACCCCACCATTTCATTATTACTGCATAATAAAGTTCAATATCTCTTCCCCCTCCCCATTTTTTTGTTGATTGTTCAGGGCTACACCCAGAAGGATCAGTTCATTGTTAGCCAGATGCCACTTCCCAGCACTGTGGCTGATTTCTGGCGCATGTTGTATGACTCGTCCTCAGACACCATCATCATGCTCAATGAGTTTGACAGGAATGACAAGGTGCCTTACCTACTTTTTTCACAGGTCTTCACTTACCGTTACAAACTGTATCTTAAATCTTCTTCATTTTGTGGCATTGGTCAAAAAAAATATTTTCTTTTAAGTGAAAAGGTAAATTGAATTTTCTTATTATTGTTATAAGATTTAATAGTACGCCCTTTGAATTTTTTTTCTTGTCTATAGTCATGTGCCTTGTACTGGCCAGAGGAATATGGCTACAATGAAGAACATGGACCGCTCAGTGTAGAACTCTTGTCTTCCTCTGAAGTAGACATGGACGTGACCATTCGAGTTTTTAAACTAAGCCATAAAGATAAGGTAAGCTTTCTACTCTCTTCATCAAAGGAATACATTTTTTTAATCCTTTACTCAGATTTAATGTGTAAAAAAATTATGTTGATCCTATGTTAATCAAGATATCTTTATGAATAATATAGCGAGTACAAAAAAGGTAAATTTTGCATTTTCCTTTTACTTCTGGGTACCAGTAAGTAGAGTCTATCCTTTTAGAAAGAAATGTAGTAAATGCTGTCTGTAATGTTGTAAACATGAAAGGATGCGATACTGAATTGTCACTTGTCCTCCACCTGTCCTAGATTTGAGCTTTTAGTTGAGTTATCTGTTCATTTTGACTGAAGTTACAGATATGCAGTATGGAAACCAGGGTTTGTCTTTGTCAAACAATCACTTTCATTCTCACTTCCTTTATTTTTTCCCCATATTATCACCACCACAGGAAACGACACCTCTGATAACTATCATCATCATAAATTGAGAACTTTGTTATCTTTATAATTTTACATCAATGTTTGTGATCTTTTCTTGTCAAAATAAAATCTTCATTGTACTTAGTTCAGTCATCATCATACCTTAGCTTTGCTTTCATTAGTGTTGTGGTTGTATGTTTTACAAACAATGAACTATTTGTCTTGTCAGGGGGAGGAGCGTGCTATCAAACAGTTCCAGTTCAAGTCTTGGCCTGACTATCAGACAACGCCAAATTCAGTCACTCCACTACTTCGCCTTCACCGCCAAGTCAACGAGTGGCTCAAACAAAATAGCAAAGGACCTATTACTATACATTGCATGTACGTATGTGGTTGCCAAACAATGATTTAACCTTAAGTTATAATGGATGGATACTATTTCATTGCAGGTTCTGATATCAGACCTGTAATTTGCCTGGCAATAGCTGGTTTACCTGCAATTCACTGACAGAAGAAATGAGCTGTCAAATTGCCCGGTTTGTTTTTTTTGGGTTTTTTCAACTGCTGAGGTGACTTGAAAGTCAACGCCTTGCTCTACAAGCACGTCATATTTCCAATCATTAGATAAGCCGTTCGTGCTGTCTCCATCTCTCTGTGATAGAGTGTGTGAAGTGTGAGGCTGCACAATCCTCTCTAGGTCGCAGACTAAGCTATTTTTAATCTGTTACGTAGTGCTATGACGTGATTTGTATGCACTCTGTTATCACGTGGTCACTTACACATACCCCAAATAGCGTCTCCTCAAGGGTTGCCTCACACTCTCCCAGATGGCCCGAAATCTCCAACCTACAATACTATACCAATCTTTGGACTTCATATCCTGTAATGTAATCCTGATATATCAGGATAAGAAAACTACCTACTTCTTATACTTAAATACTACTTCATACTACTACTACTACTACCACTATTATTACTTATACTATATTACTACTACTATTCTACTACTACTACAACTACTACTACTTCTAATACTTATATACTACTTCATACTACCACCACTACTACTACTACTTACTACCCATTGACTTTGCTACTACTAAAAGTAGCGAGCGTCAGGTGTCCAATTTTGTCAAATAGCCAGGGTTTATAGAGTTAAATTTTATTGAGAAAAATCAGGTAAATTAATCGTTTTGGGTTATCTTTAGTTTCTGATTGAGGGTTGTCATGTGTATTCCTTGTTTAATGTTCTCTCTCCATGGCAAGGACGAGGAATATGTTTTATGCTTTAGATTGTTTTCATTGCATTATTTATTTCTATTTAAGGAATGGAGCAAGTAAGAGTGGTGTATTTGCAGCAATGAGTGTGTTGTTGGAACGCCTAGAATTGGATTTTGAAGTGGATGTGTACCAGGCAGCCAAACAGATCAGAATCAATCGGCCCCAGTTCATAGAAAACTTGGTGAGAGCTTGTACAAATATTGCTCTTTAAATTCAGGTCATGATTAAAGAATATTGGGGAATTTTGAAACTTAATCTCATTTTGTAACTAAAGTCAAGGATTACAGGCAAAGCCAATTGTAACTGAAGGCTTGGAGGATCAACTCCAATACCTAGTATTGGCAATGATAGCATAGCAGGTGAACATTTGGAGTGTTACGTTTCTCACTGTTTTTGGCATCCATTTGGTTTTGTTTTGAGAGATATAGAAAGAGAGGGTGACTGGAGTATGTTGTTACTATAAAATTGAGCTTTCGTACCATTGACTATTTAGTAAATTTTTTATGTGTTTAATTAATCTCTGAATGTATTGTCATGTCATGAAAAAATACATTCTTATCTCTAAAAACCAATGTTACCTGACACACAGTTATGAATATGCGTTTTTTTCTAGGATACTTTTAAAAGTTTTATTGGAGAAAATTGTCTTTCAGATTTTTTTTTATCCTATCAAATTCATAGAAGTTGAAATATTGTATGGTTTTACTATTAATACTCAAATTTCTTTTTTGCTTTTGCTTTTTCAGGATCAGTACAGATTTTTGTACCAAATAGTGCAGGAGTATATGGATCAAGAATAAGTCAAGTAAAGTGGAAAAACAAGGATTTTCTTTTTTTAAACTTTTCACAGCATTAATCAAAAACATGTTTATCTGTAGTCCTATTGTTCAAAGAGTTATTTTTTAAAAGGTTGTGTTTATTACCATTATTCTCCCCCCCCCCCCCCCCACCCCATTTATCCCATTATTCCTCAGGGGTTTGGTTTTAATGGAAAGGTTTGTAATAGTAATAGGTCTTATTTTTATCAAACAACAACCAGATTCTGCACTGAGTTGTGAAAAACGAAGAATGCAAATTTGAACAATTAGGCAACACTCATAATTTCTCATTTCTATTGGTCCACATTTCCCTTGCATAAAGTCCTTTGTATTCCTTTCAGGTTGGATTTCACACAATAACTAAGATATGTAGGGTTTTACGTTTAGAGAATGAGACAGATGGTATTTTGTATAGATTGGAGGACTTATATGGGTAGTGAAAAAGTAGTTGTTGCCACCTCACAGTGCTGCCAACTATTGCAACATTAAATGAATCAAGTGCTCTTTCTGCTTATATGAGACTTGAAATCACAAGAGACAAAACAACTATTATATGTATCATTTAAGTTTCGGTAATTATATTTTAATTTTTATGATTTCAGTAACATCCCTGGCAGGGTTAAAGTCTGGTTGTTCTTTAAAAAACTATCATCTTACTTACCCCTGGGTGCTGATATGCCCTAAAACTCTCAAGAAGAAACAAACTAACTAACAACAGTCAAAAACGACGTTTTCCATAGTCGTTTTTTGCACAATATTCATAGAAAAGAAACTTACAGATGATTCATCCTCATTGTAATTGTAATTGATGTTCTCTTGTTAATTTTCATGTTTGATAAACTGCAACATTTTTGTTCCTTAGGTTTTCAGATTGGTGTCTTTGGGTTCTACCTCTTACTACTGTGTAGTCTGCATGGTGGTGTAGCGATGTATCTTATTAGTTGGTAGCCTGTGTGTTGCACTCCTACAGTCTTTGAAGGTTGATGTAATGATCATATCACTAACTTTTGAAAGGCAGGTGTTTATTCATGCTGGCATTTTTGTGTCCTTCTTAACAGATTCTAAGATTCAAGCGCTCTGCTCTGGATTTGTGCTTGCATTATCTAAAGGGAAAATCTTTCACTCTAGTTTGTCCTGCTCTGTAATCTCTTTTACAATCATCAATGATTCTTGAAAATGCATTTCTTTCTAAAGAGGTGGCAAACATTTATGACATTTGTTTCTCTATCAAAGCAAACCTGCATTGTGATAAAAAGCTAGGTTTTCTCATCTTCAGATTAAAAATATTCAATTTCAATGATTGTTCCATATCCATCAAATGTTTTCATGCTCATTCTTGACTCTGTACATATTAATCATTCTAGATTCTAATGAAGATGTAATGGGTATTATAAAAAATATTTTCTTTTATACTCTCGAAATGAAACACCTATCTCTGTATCACTGTTTATCGTGAAATTTGAAAGACAACTAAAAAGGTTATTGGTATCCAATTTCCTCACTATTTTCATGATTTTAAAATAATTTGTAACAACTATACATAATTAAATTCACTGGCTTAAGATTTGAAGCATACCACCTTTTTCTCAAGTTCATCTTAGTGAATATGTAGATCTCTTTCCCTTCTCGTTGTGACCAATAGATCTATGTGAAACACATGCAAACATAGGTTTATCTGCACCTGAAACCTCCACATTATATCGATGTTTGCTCCTTAATTTTTAAAATTTGTTTCATTTTGATTTATCTAAATTCTTTTGTGATTCTGAAAAAAAAATTCCTAAACCTCTTGATAATCATTCCAGACTTTTATTTTATGTATTATAAGGAAAGAAGACCATTCCAAATATTCCTTTGAAACCTTTTGAACACGTTTTAGTGGTCATTGCTCAAAATAGTTGAAGTTTATTCTACTTCAAAAGACAATTCACCAAACTTGCGGTCTTCATAAAAAGAGCAAGGAACTGTTTTGATGACTGAATAAGTAGGGAAAATATTGAAATCAATGGGACAAAAGATATTATTATTTACTTACTGCCTGAAGAATTTTTAAATCCTTTTCAAAGTAGTTATATGAGCCCCAAAGTTCTCAGAAAATGTTTGCACTGTTTAAAAAAAAGATTGTTTTCCCTGAGAATTGTGATTATTGAACCTACCTAAGTTTGATCTTTTCTGATTGCTTTGATTTTGATTCATTGATCAATACCCCCAGTTTTTACTACTGTGTTAGTGATGATTCCATTTGCGTATGTTGAAAATCATTTAAAAAACTGTTGCGGGTCGCCCGGTTTTACAGTTTGTCTTACATTTGATTTATAAACCTTTTTTTCTCGAAGATGTTTATAATGCCCTTCTGGTTGATTGGTTTGAAGTTGCTGTAAATAGTTTTCTTTAATTTTTGAGTTGGTTTTTATACACAAACCATTATTGTTTATGCTTGCTGATAGAATGTCTACTGCTGAGTTGTTACTCGACATAGACGGCTGATGTATAATGTTTCAGCTGGTGTTATTGATTGTAAATAGCCAAATGATAAATGGGCTTTCCATCGCCTTGTTTAACTAGATAAGATATATCTATATGAATGTCATAAAAGTTGTTGACAAACAGGCCTGTTGTTGATTCTTTCACATCTCTACAGTTTGTCAAAATTCTTTTTTCATAGTTCTCAAATGAAAAAGCAAAAAATGTTAGGGTTATCATTAGCAGTCATTATATAAACTTAGCTTGTAATTTTTCTCAAAAATAAAGTTTAAAGCCCTGAGCATCACATTCTCTTTTATGTGCTTGAACATGTGACATATGTGCACTTTCTAAAAGAAGTTTTTTCATAGCATCTGATTTAACTGCATCTGCCAAGGCTTGCAAGGAAGGTTGTATTCCGATCAAAGGCAACTCAATTCTTTTGATCTTGGAAGTAACAGAATAACGAATAATCAAAGTTGTTGTTTCGCGGACAAAGTAATGTTTTGTTTGGGTCTTGTAGTTGCAATAATGGGAGAATTCATAATATATTATATGGACAGGGTTTTTTGAGATACGTTACAGTGTTGCCAAACCTTTCATCTTGCCAGAGATGTGCACTAGATTGTTGTTGCTTGATTAAGGATCACAATCCTTTGTCTCTAAGACCTGGTAATTTGATATTGTCACTCTTATCTCATTCTCTTATTAGTCAACTGCCATTAGAGAAAATACAGTTTTCTTGTCTCATAAATAACTTTTGCCATGATGTAATAAGCCTTGTCTCAATTTTTACTCACCTGATAATCTTTATCACTATCTGTTTTATCACCATTAATTATCTTTTCATCAAGATTTAAGGCTTTGTCAAAGATGCCTATCACACCCTAGTTTAGACGTTTTTCTTGTTCATGGTAAAATATTAAGATGTGAACTGCATAACAATTCAATTATTCTTTCTTCCTCATACTTCAGCTTTGATTTGATCTTCAACTTCAAGGGTTTGATAAGCTGTCTGCTTTCACTTTTAAGTCCTTATATTGCCAATATACATTTTTTTTCTGTCTAGAGTCGTCTTATGATGCATTTAATTCCTTTTTTTCTTTAAAAAAAAAAGAAAACTGACTCTGTTTACTTTTATACTTAACCATTTCTTTTCTTGATCTCAAGGACTTAATCAATGATAATGGTTATGATGCTCTTTTCTTTCATTCCTCTCTTGTCTCTTTTGACCCTTTCACAGCGGTGTCTGATTCCAACTGAACTGCAAAATGCAAAATCTTCAAAATTTACATGTTCTTATATTATATACCAGATTTTTAGTATATTTCAGTTCACTGAAATTTGATTTATCTTATCTGGTATAAGAACAGGCAAATCTTGAAGATTTTTATGTATGTTTAGTAGTTTGATTAGAAATATCCTAAGCATTGAAAGGGTTAAGGGGAAAGTTTGAATCTCAAAATATGTGATGCTCTTTTGTAGAGTCTCATCTATTTCACCATTCTCCCTCTGCCTCATTCCTTAAACAATTCCAAAAGATATTTTGTGTTCCTTTTTATTCCATTCCATTCTTTTGTAGCTTTGTGATTTAAAATATACATCCTTTTTTTATGCAAATAAATAAGGTGAACCTGTTCTTTCAAATACTTTATGATAGCTTCAATTTTTTTTTACTGTTGTTATCAGCAAAATGATGGACATGAAATATATTTTAATCCGTGCTTTTCAAAGATGTACAATAAAGTGACATATTATATGTAAAATTATTATTGCATTGGTATGGTGACTGTTTTTTTTATAACTGTTTTTTCATCTGAGGGCGCTACTTCTGAAACGCTACTTCTCTTTTGGCTGTATCTCTCATCTTACCTTTTCCAGCACTCTCTCCAGTGCTCCCTTAACAAGCCAACACACGCAGCTGTTTTGTATCTGTTAGCTCAGTCTTGGTCCTGCTTGTCGTCCCAACAGACTTATGGTAATCCCCCGTGTTTTGCACAATGGTACCTAACTACAGGGCCACTTGATATCTAGAAGGACTGAGTACTTTTGTACACAAAAGTCGTTAGAATATCCTGGGTCTCCCTGGACCATAATAGTAATAGTGCGTGATGTGGGTGGTAGCCATCATCTATTTGTGTGTCCTGCTTTGTGATTGTGAGAGGTGAATTTTTTTTCCTGTAAATCACCTTGTCATCCTCTTTTTTTTTTGAGAGATCAATATTCTTTTTCATTGCAAATCATTTCTCTGTGAAATGTCCCTGGCAGGTCTGGCTATTCTTTTAACTAGCCTATCATCTCACTTACCTCTGGGCGCTTTTATGACCATGCAGTTGCAAGCGCCCTAAAACATGCATACATATTACATACATATATGTACAATAACAAAATAGCTAAACTGTCAAAAAGTGTAAAAAGTGCTCAATTATGGTTGTAAGGAGAGAGCAAGGGCTCTAGATAGATAACCATATTTTGCAAAGGGCCCAACAGATCTATAGAAATCCCAATTAACCAATACCAGCTGATTTCAAGTCAAGACAAACTAGGCGATCAAGCTATGATTAGATGTTTTATCTATAGGTCTAGACTAGACTAGACCTCGATCTAATATCTAGTAATCTTCATCCCTTCTTTTCTTTATATTAGGTTGTGGAACAGCTTGCCTACAACCGCAAAGCTCATGGATAAAAACATTGAAATCTTGATAAAAACAAAACAACGCTCCATCGTATAACCTTAACTTTAAGAAACACCTCATAAGTTATTAACTTTAAAAAAAATCGTAAGTTTAAGAAGTCTGTAACCGACCACGTTGAAATGCGCTCTGACAATATATAATCCTCGGTCCAACTGAGTAAGCTAACTGGAGAAAGAACTGAATTAAAAGATTGTGTTCGTCCGCTTTATTATATCTTTAAGCTTTTAATTCTAACGTCTTCCTTTTCCCTTGTTTTTGTCTTGTTTTGTCTTTGTCCTGCAATACTGGCCTGTCAAACACTCCCTTTGTTTCACCTTTGATACCAACTGGCCTCGCGATCCCCTCTCTTTTTACCCTTTTTCCTTTTGTATCATGTTCAGTTCTGTCTGCATCGACGGTCCCATTTCATGCATGGTACATAACTTCGAGCTCGCTTGCCAGTCTAGAGTCTTAGATATAGTTTGTCTAGCTCTATCTAGTCTAGACGTCTATCTATCTTAGATTAGGTCTAAAGCTAGAAAATAGAAAATGCCTTTTGATCAAGTTCCCTCCTAAGACATGCGAAGAATCACTTAACAAAGGGTCAAAATAATCAATGACCTATGAAAACCCCCGTCAGATGATTGACTGCTAGTGTGGGCCAACTACGTGTTTTTAAGAGCCAAGTATTTTTAACACATTCTTCTCATCACAATAACCGCACATTTCAAGCATTGCAATTTCTTTTTAGTTTATTTATAAAACAATCATGGGTATAAATGGATAATTTAATGTAGAATATCTGTAACTCAGAGGATAGTGATATTAATTTTATTTGAGAATAAATTACGCTGGAAATGTCAGCTGTTGTGTTCAGTTTTTAACTGGCATCCAAAATTAACTTACCTATGTTTGTGACAATCATCAAGTGGTCAAGTCTACGTAATCCAACAGAATGGGATAGTTTCCTGTACCTACACCTTTTCTGCAGATGTTAACGTCCAATTGTTTTGCATCAGTTAAGGATTAAACTGCAATGAACTTTATGTAAGTTTAGCTATTGCAGATTGTTCTTGGCTTCATGCGGTATCTACACCTAAACCAGATCGTACTGTAAAAAAAAACAAGTGACTACAAAATGGAAGGTCCGTTGAGTAAGTGGACGAATGTGATGAAGGGATGGCAGTATCGGTGGTTTGTTCTTGATGGAGACTCAGGGATTCTGTCGTACTACACGGTGAGTGTTCTGTGCCCTTATTTGCTTGTGTGATCGGATAGTCTTACAATAGTGCACAGCTGCACTTCTTGATCTCTTAGAAGAGAATCTGAATGGATACGCCTACTTTGACTGGATACTCACACTCTTTTGCAGATCTAACAAATCTAGTAAACCTTTTCATTTTTCTTCTTGTTTGTTTGTTTGTTGATAGTTTTAGGGCACTTTCAACAAACAAACAAACAAGAAGAAAAATGAAAAAAGTTTACAAGATTTGTTAGATCTGCAAAAGAGTGTGAGGATCCAGTCAATCACCTGATTTAGGATGTGTATTTATTTATACTGCCCTCGAAAGACAAAACGATGTGTTTCCCCATTATTTGCATTTTCAGGTTTTCCCGATTAAACAAAATTGGTGGCGAATCCCCAGATTTTGCACTGGGTTAGAAAGCTTTATATCCTACCTATCTCCTTATTACTTTTTGAAGTATCAAAGCCATGTACCTCCATCATTTTGAGTCTTCACTCAAGGCAAAACAAAGTTAACGCATACTGCATGGTTGCACAATAGTAATGCTTGTATTTTATTTTACTACACGCTGATTTCTCTTGAGTCTCCCTCTCTATCGCTCTCTTTCTCTCTATCATTCTGTCATTCTCGTTCTCTCTCTCTCTCTCTAACTGAGTGATAGAACACCGAGCGTTGGGAATATATACCGGGTTCGACTCCTAGGATAAATTTTAACTCAGATTGGTCCCCATGATTAGGTGTATTAACTTTTTATAGCAGGGGTACAGAATAGAAGTGCTGCCACACCCATGACGGAAAGAAACTTTTCTAAAGAAAAATAATGACCCTGTTGGCTATGCCAAAAAGTTAACACCAAATAAGAATGCTACAAACCTGTTTTATAAAACATGTTGCATGTTAAGTCTAGCTGAATTTATATTCCTTTGACAGTGTAGTATTTTTTTTAAAACAATGCCATGAAAATTTTTTACACACTATGAATTTTATAATTATTGAAGATTGAAAATAAAGGCTTGAGCTTTTACAAAGAATTATTTCCACTTAATGTGCTTAAAGCGTTTTACAAGGCATCCCTGGCCAACAGCAACACTCAACATACAGGAAGAGACATGCTGCCTGTTAGGTGTTGTACTTTTTTACATTCTGACAGGGACAACACTGTTCATGGCCAAGTACTCATTTTACACCTGAGTATGGTGATTGGAACATAGAGCCTTTTTCAAGGACTCAACTTTGTGCCATTGCATAATGGATTTGAACTGGGGACCTTTTAGTCTCATCATGGTCAACTACTTACCCACAAGGTGATCACTATGATTTCATTAAGAAAAAGCAATAGAGCCAAACTCTGCTTTTACTGATTCTTTAATTTGGATTCCACAGCTGTGTTTAATAATATCAGCTTGTCATGGATTTTTTTGTCTTGGTTTAAAATGTTTCTATTTTCTGCATTTTAGTCGAAAGAGAAAATGGTCAAGGGTTCCAGAAGAGGTTGCGTACGTTTGAGGGTAAGAAAAAACATTCTCGAAATATACTGCCTTTCCAACCTGAATGTTTTCAAATATGTAAAACATTGAGATTGTCCAACTTACAAGTAAGATAAAATGTCTCTACTCTAACTATATATTCCTGTGGATTTTTAGAAAATCATCAGAAGTTAGTAAGTTGTTTTTTGACCTACTGGCCCATAGAGCCAAAACTTCTCCCAGTTTCTGAAGTGTGAAGTAGACAAATGGAAATGGTTTCCACACTCTGGCATGAGATAGGTATATCACAGACTGCTTTCCCAACCCAACAAGTGTGTTGGTACTTATATTTGACTCCAGGGTTGGGTGAGGCAACTAGAGTATGTTTTCTTGCTCTAGGAAAAACCAGAGTGCCACTGGTAGGAATCAAACCCATTCCCCTGAGTTCTGCACTGTGTCGTTACCAGTTTGGTAATACACATAAAGGAAAAAAACATAATAAGAAAGATAAAAGAACATCAGTGGAAAAGACTTAAGATTTTATTTGGAATTAGAAATAATTATTCATTTTCTGTAATACTGCTTTACACCTCATACTTAATATTTATGATAGAATCACTTAAAGACTTTTCTCAACACTTCCAGAAGATAAAATGATTCATTTTTTTTTCTCTCTTATAATAACTGAAACTGGATATTAAGGTAATATTATTATTGTGTTTTTTTTCTGTTTGTGTCTTTGGAAGGGTGCAATCATAGGCATTCATGATGAGGATGATAGTACCTTCACCATAACTGTTGACCATAAGACTTTCCATTTCCAAGGTAAGAATTCTCAAGTATTTGTATAGTGTTAGTGTATTCCCAAACTGACAAACATTTAAGAGACATCTTAGAGTCAAAATTGATGTATAGATTTCTATTTTAGTAAATATTTATGTGGATGGTCACGTTTTTTTTGGGCATTTTTTGGGGTTTTTTTTTTGCTCCACGATTACTCAACCATATGCTTTGAAAAGATGCAGTATTCAGTGCTTCTTATCATTCATATCTTTATGAAATCTGTAATTTTGTCTTCAAAACTTTGTCTTGAAAAAGTATCAGGTTTTTGTTTTAAATGAAGTTGATCAAAAAGACAGTTCATAGATATTGTCTGCAAGTTTTTGAAGCATCCTCTCAGGACATATGATTTTGTACCCTCTCAAAGCTTCCTTCTTGAACTATTTGTGGGATTCTGTCCCTGAACTCGGCTGAGGGCCTTTAGCAACCCCAAGACAGTTGTCCTTACTTTTTTTAAACTTTGGTATCGGAGGCACTAAATGTTTTGTTTAAGTATCCTAAGATTGACGATTGTGTGATTTTTTATTTTACCAGCACGAGATGAAGATGAAAGAGAGAGATGGATAGAGGCTCTTGAAACCGCCATAATCAACAGTAGTGGCAAGGTATTTTCATACATAATGCTCAGTTTGGGTATTTTTGTACCCTTTGAAATCCTAAAAAAATGAGACTATAAGTTTTATCTACCTGAGGCTGAGTGGTCAAGTCTTGATTGTTTTAAAACTCCATCTCCTTTAAAATTTTTAATTTTTAGTTATTTCATGGAAAAATTAAATTCATGACAGTTATCATAAAAAAATTGAAATGAGACGAATTGCTTGATTTATAAACAAATTTTTTAGTCTTAGTCTCCGTGGTCTCTGACTTTTTGACTAGAGAGGTATTGTATTCTGTCTCCTATTTAATTAAGATCATAAGATAATATTCACCCTTTATGTTTTACTTGGTAATATGTGATTTGGATCTAGATCTGATCTGATTGAAGTTCCTCATTTGTTTTCATTCTTAGCGGCTTGGGGGTGGAGAGCAACCGATTACCCTAGAACATTTTGAAAAAAAACTGCTGGAGACTGATGCTTATTTGCAGCTTCTGATTACTCAGAATGAGGTAAATTATTTCATTTGAAATTAGGTATCATGATGCCCGTCATATATACTGAGTGAACAGACATTAAAAAAAAATGATTTTGGCCATATTTGAAAATGAAATAACTAAAGTACCATGAAAATAAGAATGATCAAGTATTCTTCCAAAAGTCAGAAATATGTTAGTACTTTGTTTCATACCAGTTTAAAATATGTTTTTCTTGCTTTATCATTTTGACGTCATTATTTAAAGGAGGGAAAACAAGCGCTGGTGTTTAAAACAAAATAAAGCCCAGACGGAATGTGTGCCGTCTTAATGGGAGATAATGATGGGTTTTTTATCTTGAGGATGGCGTGAACCATATATTAGAATTCAAAGGTATGACCGTTTTGTCATATTGTCTAAGCAAAAATCAAACTGCACTATCAACAAGCATTTCACACTTCATGTTGGCAAGTTCGTTTGCCATCCTAGTGCTTCTTAAACATGATGATTTTTTTTCAACCGTGGCCATTGTGCTGGTATACCGTTCCTGAAACAAAGAATGCTATCTTGTATAAAATTGAAATTTTTTCAGAAAGTCTTTTCACCTCCCAACCAGTTTAAAACAGCTAGCATTACTAATGTAACAGATACAGACCATTTATCTAAGGCTGCTGACAATTCAAAGCTTTTAAGGGTAAATTTTTTGTTCTGTCAACTGTATTAAAGCACTGATCAATGACTGATTGGACGCTGTCATGCTTAATTTTTTACCATTTTCTCAAAGCTTTATTTAAACCGTCACTTCACCTCATTGATGACTACGATTTCGAAATGAACTTTGTTCTTTTCTTATTCACACAATTTGCATTATCTGGCTCAAGCAGGTTTCTGTGCCAGATGTGGAGAATCTTGTATGATAGCCCTGTCCTGTTTTTACCATGCTCTTTCTTGTTTGTTTCCCCATCAGTATCAGTGTCCTGACTATCAAAAATAAGCCCAACATTTGAAGCAGTTCGTTGTGAAGAACTTCGATAATTATATATTCCTATTTATGTGATTCTTTTCCTTAAAAACTGTCCTGATGTTTTGTATATCTTATGAATTATTTAGAAGGGATAGGTAAGATACTAATTATTTTTAACTTTCAAGCATGGATTCCCTTTTTTAATATTTTTTCAGGCTTTAGAGAAAAAAATTGAGGATTGTCCCAAGGAAGCTGACAAAGAGAGATACAATGTGATTAAAGTCACTGCTGATGTAGGTTTGATTTTTTAAATATTATTTTGGCAAGGCCTAGCTGTAAAGTGTAAAAGAGAAACAAAAGGAGTGAATAAAGGCCCATATATAGCCTTGACGCTTGCCGTACTTAATGGGCTCAGGAAAATCACTTTCACTGCTACTATGAGCCAATTCTGCATTGTCACTATTATTTAGGGGTGCAATATATTACAAAACATTAGTTTCAGTATTTTTTTAC
>JAUEKZ010250935.1:0-19835 GCA_031471865.1 Melibe leonina
TCTGTTTAGTTTATTTTGTTCTTTTGTCCCGTTTGTCTTGACAAAGACCTTTGGTCGAAACGTCGCTTGTCTTTGTAACGATATATGGGCCTTTATTCACTCCTTTTGATTCACCTTCAATTGGGAGGTTGAGCGTTTATTTTTTTGTTTCATGTGTTACTGCTTTTATTTTGTATTTTGTATTTTGTGATAGCAAACTTTAAATGTGTCCCTACAGTCTCACCACTAGACCTCGATAATGAGTCGCAAGGTTGAAATAAGACATTGATTTTAAAGCGCTAGGTCATCAGTAGTGGTACTTGTAACTCAAGTTACTACTCTCAGGAGTATAAAGTAGTGGAGTGAAGCACTTATTCAATAATTCCACCACACAACAAGGTTGGAAGAGAAAGGAATATGTGATCTGTGAGGCATTAATGGGGTCCTAGGGGGTTTGGTTCGTGACTGGTCCGATCAAAAGTAGGTAAGCTCTGGTTAGCGGTGTTCTTTGATACTGTGTCAGTTTTGTGGCATGGGTTATTATGGAGCAATTTTGAACCGTCGGAGCTCTCCTGAATTGGGATTTAAAATTGTTATGTCTGTGTTACTTTCTTGCCTATTAGGCTAAAGATCGTCAAAACTTATGTAGCGGGAAGCATACAAGTGGCAAGGTTTGACACCCTCTGAACAGGACGCTTGACTATCGCAGATTTACTTTATCAACATAACAGCAGGTGGTTGGTTACCATTTTGGTTTTTATTGGTTTCCTTTTTTTTCGAATTTCTTTTATTTTATTTTTTCGCTTTTTGTTTTTTTATTTGGGGGGAATTGGGGTTTTTTGTTGTTTTTTTGTTGTTGGTTTTTTTACCAAGTCATTTAGACGACATAGATGGCAGATGGATAAAGTATGATATGCCTTTGATGCAGTATGACATGTCATACTATCATGATCATTACTGTAACATGACTGCCATTTCCATTTCCTCTATAGGTTCTATTTTGTGTCGATGATAGGTAACTATTTCCGTAATTGGGAGAATGGTACTTACAACCGATCTTTTCCTTGTTTGATCGTATATCAATTCTGTCCAGTAAAATTGTTTATTATTAACATGAAGTATCTCTTATTTATCAATGTTATTTTTGTTTCTTGTTATTTCAGTGCACCGTTATCATCAGTAACATTATCATTGTCGTTGTTATTAATATTACTATCGGTTTTAATATCATCATTACTAATAGCATCATTATTGTTATTGGCGTTTTTATTATCAATATTACCATTATCGTTATCAATACCATGACTGTTGTTGTAATTATTATCATTGTTAATGCCATTAATATCTGTTATCGTCATCACTGTTTTTATTCATTGTTATCACATTTTGGGATGGGGATGATGTGAAGGATTCATTACATTGCCACAAATCGTTTGTGACAATGACAGAATATGATAGAACTGTGTGACACTGAATTGAACTTCCGACATATAAAACAAGACATCAGGAAGAGAAAG
This sequence comes from Melibe leonina, assembly GCA_031471865.1. NCBI lineage: Eukaryota > Metazoa > Mollusca > Gastropoda > Nudibranchia > Dendronotidae > Melibe > Melibe leonina. Next base: position 1,497 of record JAUEKZ010250935.1, read on the forward strand.
GTTATAAGTCAAAGACATTAGAGAGACAAAGACAAAATGACGTCAACCTCCATTCATAAACATCATTCGTATACGTACTTAACGTCTTTGACCTCAACCCATCTCTCCACAAATTTGACGATGATCCTATTTTCTCTCTCTGTAGATAAACGGATGAGTATTTCTAGTATTATTTACTAATATTTTCGTTATTTTGTTTGTTGTATCTGTCCTGAGGAAGCATGATTTACTGACACCGGGCCAACCAGTCTTAGAATGTTGCCATAACTCCGAGTGCATGACGGGCCAGCAGATGAAATGCTAATAATTCAAAGTCTTAAAACTCTTTCACTGTGGGGTCTGATTCTTACCAAACAGTCTATGCAAAATGCATAATGTATTCTTTCACCAGATATATCAGATTTCAGTGGACTGAATTTCAGGCTTTTGGTATATGTCGGTCCACTGAACTCTGATTTATCTGGTAAAAGAACAGATAAATCTTGAAGATTTTGAAGTAACTTAGTGTGTGGTGAACCACGTTAGCATTAAAAGGGTTCAGTACGACGCGGTAGGGGTTTGAACACCATGGCCAACCAGTTCTAAGTCAGACACTCTACCTACTGAGCCAGGGAGCCGATGGCACTGAGCCTGCCCTCTGCATTAATGGGCGGCCATTGATCAGTCAGCACTCGGCGCTTAGCATTGGAATGTTTTTTCGCAACATCGTCTATCACCGGTGGGTTATGAACGCATCAAGCATCTATTCAGTGGTAAAGGAACCGGCCACATGATGCATTATTTAATGAAGCCCGGTATATCACAAAGAAGGGTTTTGTTGGGGGTTTTTTTCTCGGTTTTTTCCGTCTTTGTCCTGATTAAGGCCTAGGGCCGAAACGTAGTCTTCGTGTTGTTTTGTATTTGTCCCTCTTGGCCCATCAACCACTCTATCTATTTTATTCATTATTCAGCATGATTTGTGCTTCCAGCGTCTATCTACTTCCTCTTTTTCTTCTTCCCCTTCTTCTCCTTCTCTTTCTTTCTCTTTTTTTATCCATCTACTGCTACCACTTCCTTTTTTCTTCACCTCCTCCTTGTTCTTCTTATTCTCCATAAAACAAGCGGTTTTTGATATTGCTTATTTGTATACATTTTTTTTTTTTTTTTGGTTGTTGTTTTTTTTCTGTACGGTTTTTTTGTTGTTCGTTTTTGTTAACTCTTTAAGGGTTGTTTGTATTTGTTATATTTTAGATAGCGGGGTTATTGTTTTTGTGGTTTTTATTATTTTGGTTTTGTAATTTTTCTTTCCATCTTTTGTTCAATGAAAAAAAGGTCCAATAAGGATCTCTTCTTGAATGACATCAAAACTTTAAGGATTCCACATAATGTAGACGATTTAGGACACTTTTCCAGAACGTGCGCGCTTCTTCTCTATTACACGGCCATGCAAACTTGCCAATGGAAGCGGATCGAACCGAAGGAGACAGATAAAACAAAGATGTGAAGTCAAGTAATAGTAATAGAGCATTATTTCAATCATCATTAGCTTTTATTATCAAAACGTAGCGGAGCGGACTGGGTATAGAAAAGGTAGGCTATAACAAACAGTGGTATAAACGCTTTCTTAGATGAACGCTTTGGCCGAAGCGGACAGTATTTACAAGCGCCTTTAGCCATTGGTGTTGGGGAATGTAAAACGATATCGTTAACTGTATTGACCTCTAGACTAACGTAGATCCCACCAGGGACACTATACGTGGTCAACAAAGTCTACAGACATAGACACATACAGACCATCCATCCGCCCTGGTATACGACGTCAAAGGACAATCCTTATCTTATCTATATCTACTCCGGCATTGCAATCCCTGTCGGTATTCTTTTAAAAGTTCTGAATAAAAGATAACAAACTTTTGAATTTCCATTTACCGCTTAGCTTGGTCTACTGTCTTAATATGTTGTTGTTTTCTGAATTTATTCGATAATGTGTGTCGATACCACGGATTTTATTTCTTTTTCCTTAACCAGTTCTGGGGGTGGTTTTTTGGGGTGGGGGGGGGGGGTGTATGGCGGCTATCAGTACTGCTAGCTTAATTCTGGTTGTTGTTGATGCTGTTGTTGTTGTTGCTGTTGTTGTTGTTGCTGCTGCTGATGCTGCTGCTGCTGTTGCAGTATTTTTGAGATGTGGGGTAGGCTTCCTGGTTTTAATAATTCATTCCATTTTAACTTGACGTGTACAATTCAAACATTTTTGTCACATTTTGACAATAGATATTCTGATTACTTGGCAAATCATGCTGTGACCTGTCGAATCTTCGTTTGATATTTACATAAAATATATGAAGTAGATATTCAATCATCAAATGGGGAGGGGGGGGGTATTTTTCACAATTCACGATTCAATCCAATCGATCTGATTTACAATCTAATTATCATTCTATCATTACTGTTTTATCAAACTCGCTGTCCTTCAATTCTCAAACTGGTCGTATCGGTATGATAACACAGCGTGTGAACTTCTTTGTCAGTTCAAACTATTATTCATTGCATACTATTTGATAAGCGGAGCAAATCGATTAGGAAGCATGTGAAAACAATTTTTAAAAACCCAAAAAATACGAGAACTATAAACTCACCTTTTTCACGCATGAATAATCCACGGGATATAGTAGTATAAACCCATTCGTCCTTGGGAAAAGAAGCAAACATTCAATCTTACCATAAATTCTAAAGATATTTTCCCCTACGTGTTGTGATAGTGTTAATTTGTCCAATCGAAATCGATAACATGAAATAGATCAAAAGGGAAACTGTAAGTAATCCTGTCCTTGCACATCATTCTTGTTCAATAAAACTGCGCGTTAATCTTTCACACCGCTGTTCGGTGCCCGCTCACTCACTCCCACTCTCTCTACGCTCGTGCATGATGAGAAGGGTGAGTGTCGACTGCCACATGACGCGACGGTGCACACGGAAAAATAGTCACAGTGCCAGAGATCCACAAGTCGGGGGCATCGCATCGCTCACTCAACGTCTGAACGCCGATATCATTGAATGGTTTTGAGTACAATACAACGGTTTCTTCACGAACGCAACTTTAAAACTTAATAAAACTGATATACTGCTCTCTTTTATACATCTGGGCACCTTTTTACAGAACACACACATATATATAGTATATATATATATATATGGGGGCGCATTAGCTCAGTTGATAGAGCATCAGACTTGGGCTGAAGGTCCTTGGTTCAATCCCTTCACAGGCGGAATTGTTTTTCCGGGACCAGAAAATCCCATTGTCGACCCAGCAGTAAAATGTGTGTCATTGTCCCACAAACATATTGTAACAGGCCTTATAGGCGCTTGTCTTGTTTTATATGTTTGCTGTTGGCCGTGGGAAGGAAAAAGTGTGAAGCGCGATTAGCACAATTCGTGGATATCAGTGCTATATAAGCCACTGAAACTTTTAAAAGTATTATTCTAACAATACCTCACTACGATTAATTTATATTTTAACAAGATATCAATGCTTGTTTTTTATTTTTTTTATTTCATTCTGTCTCAGGGTCTATCTATTTGACTGTTCGTCTGTCTGTCTGTCTGTCTGTCTGTCTGTCTGTCTTTAGTCAATCTAGCAATCTGTCAGTGCTGTATCTATATCTATGTTTGTATATTTCACTTCATAAATGTTTACATCTCTCATATAAATCCTACATCTCTCTCCCCCTTTGCCCCTCTCTCTCTCTCTCTCTCTCTCTCTCTCTCTCTCTCTCTTTCTCTCTTCTCTTCTTTCTCTCTATCTCTTTCTCTCTTCTCTTCTCTTCTCTCTCTTTCTCTCTTCTCTTCTCTTCTCTCTCTCTCTATCCTTTCGATCTTCTATCTATATAATATCTATTTATCATTCTCTTTTTTTCTGTACGTGTATATACGTATGTGGTTTAGAGAGAGAGGGGGGGGGAGGGGGAGAGAGAGAAAGTATTTATCTGATGTTCAGCTTGTCTACCATTGACTCCTTAGAATTTGTCATTGACCATTATGTTGCATCTCTTAAATACAAAACAGTTCCAGGATCCAATTAAAAAAATAAAGAGTATCATATAAGTTCCTTTCAAGCATTTTTAAAAAAATTATTACCATGAGCTGGGTTTCCTTTGAATAGAAGTATAATGGTAAAGAAATAATATTGCCAGGAGCATTTACGATTTTCCCACCGACTGAGGTGAAGGCAACGAGCTAATTTTTTGGCATTGGGTAATGCGAAAACAAGTGGGTGTTTCATTGTCCACACAGACGTTTTATTTCCTGATGTCAGATTAGCCCCTGCCTCCCTCCCACCTTCCCTCACCTCAGTCTGCAGTGCCTGTCTGACTCAAAAAATGTCCTCTCAACGCACCCGATTTCAGTCCCCGGAGGAGCAATAAGATAATTAAAACATTGAATTTGCCTTGCAACCCAAAGTTCGCGTTGCGTTGCTCTCATTTCCAGACGAGACGAAAAGACTTTTAGCTTGAGGGACCTTTTATAGATTACGGAGGTCTGAACGGGGCCTGTGCATGCAAACACATCGTTATGGAAAAAGAGCTTTACTTTGCATGCAACCTCTAGCCTTAACTCTTTCACAGCGAGGGCAGATTCTAACCAAACAGAATATTATACAAACTACCCAAGATTCACTTTGTTCTTATACTAGATGAATAAGATTACAATGGACTGACATATGCCAAAAGCCTGAAATTCAGGCTTTTGGCAGATGTCAGCCCACTGGAATCTGAATTTATCTGGTATAAGAACACTTAAATTTTGAAGATATGTCATATTCTGCTTGGTTAGAGTCAGAGTCGCTGTGAAAGGGTTAACCCTACATTCTGAAGGTGGAAGCGATGATATTAATATGATGTGTCTAAGACACTTCAGAAGCAGTCATTGTCACTTTAAATTGAATAAATGGCGAAGAATGTTGCGTCAAATGTTTGAAGATCTATGATTATTGGGATCACAATCTTATCCTTACACAGAACTGTCTCTAGTCAGATACTCAATCACATGTAATTATGAAAAAGAAATCTAAAGATAAAGCGAGCAATATTATATCTCTGACAGGAATCAAATCTTTGCATTTCGTCATAAAAAGTCAAAAGTCAATCCACTATCATAAACTAACCTTTCTTAATAATGGTAAAATGTCAAGGCTTTAAGCAGACCGGCCCTCAGACTAATCATTTAATTTATTAATGTACAAACAAAAACTATCGCGATATGGACGGGGGGAGTTATCTGTGACATGAGCTGCACCCAACGACCCCTGGTGGCTGTCAAAGCCCCCTGAGTAACAATGCTTGCTGCTCAGCCTTTACAAAAACCTTAATGACAAGTATGTGTGTGGCAGTGTCACGGACCGTTTGCAGGTTGGATAACGCGAGTATATGTAAACGCATGGGGACGGTTTCATGACGCGAGACTAGATTTTAGTCCCAGGCTAAGTTAGCTCAATTGAGGCTCTCTTTGAATATTTTGACCACTCAAAAATTCCGTACCGAAATCGTGCCAAATTTAGAACTTAGCCTCGGACTTAGCCATGAAACCGGCCCAGAGCGCAAAGAATACCGAACGCACAAACAAAAGTAGATTTGCTTTAAATCCCCAAACTAAATTAACTCTATAGTTTGCCTTCTCATCGTAATTTCTAGAATTCTTGTTCAATGGAACTGATAAAGCGAAGCTTGCAAATTCTGAAACTACCCGCGATTCGAAGGTGATGTAAGAGGTAAAGTGTGCTGAACCAAAAGCCGTGGCTTTGAGGAAATGCTTATGATCGTTATTTATTTTGTAATCGTTCTCTGTTCTTATGGTAGGTTAGTTCGAACCCCTAACTATATGAGAGATTGCCGAAAACCTCGTAGCGGAAGCACGTTGCGCATGCTAATCAACCCTTGACCTTTGACTAGAGAAAAGACCAGACACATGATGAGTGATGGCTGCCGGCCAAATTTTAAATTAATCAATGTATGTTTTCTGATTTTCGATATTTCGTTTCGTTTCTGTCATGAAGGGGAAGACGAAGTGACGAGATATGATACATATCTCCACATAAGTCTGTAACACCATTATATTCAGAGACTTTTATCGAAACTCCAATACAGCCACTAACGCTCATTCTACAACTAGCATCAGGCACCGGCTATGTAGCGGAAAAGGTAGAGTGACCGCCTCTGAACCGGTAGATCTGGAGTTTGAATCCTGGTCTCGCCATACCTAAGGCGTTAAAACCAGTACTTTAGCAGCTGTCCCACTCTTTATGGGAACAGTGTTAACCCTTTCACAGCAAGGTATGGTTTTAACCCAACTGAAATTTGCAATTAATCTTGAAATGGTACATTTTCTCATACAAGATAAATCAGATTTCAGTAAACAGACATATGCCAAAAGCAGGAAATTGAGGTTTTTGGCATATGTCCATATACTGAAATTTGATTGATCTGTTATAGAACAGACAAATCTTGAAGATTCTGGTAACCTTAGCCTTGAAAGGGTTAAGACTGCTTTAACCGGTGTCAGTGTCAGTATACTTTGAGGTCAGATTCGAGTGAGTCCTCCTTTTATATCTATGGGGCAGCACGCTTACTTGTTTAGATAGCTACGCCTTTGATATAACCTAAATTGTGTTTGTGTGTTGGTGGGTTTTTTTTAAAGGCAGTAAATAGAAAATAACAAACCCAAACTAGCATCACGCCTTGGTCTCAAAGATAAAGGATATGAAGAAAGACTGAAGTTGATTAGAATTCCCAGTGTGGCTTATAGGCGTGTTACACGTGATTTAATAGAAAATACAAATTTGCACATAGAATTCCTACAATATTCAATATTGAGAAGGAACTATTTGTATTTGCTGAAAATAACACCAGAGGTCTTAATATAAGTTTCATAAATCAAGATGCAACACATCGCTCAAACAGCATTTCTTCAGAGTGTGATTGAACATTAGAACAGCCTCACAGTTTCAGTTACTGAAGCTCCAGACCTAGACACTTTCAAGTATCGCTTTGGGAGCCTTTTGTCATACTATAATTAATTTAGTTGAGTCTATACTATACTATACTATACTATACTATATTGTACTATACTATACTATACTATACTATACTATACTATACTATACTATACTATACTATACTATACTATACTATACTATACTGCACTAAAAGCGTCGCGTTGCAAAACACATTTTGTTTTATTAAAATGAGTTCTTTAGGGGTCTCTTCTGATTTACGAATAATCACTCCGTTGACTTTTTTTTCTGCGTATGATATAGCCCATGATATAAATATAGTTGCCATTGGGTCAGTTTAAATGCGTTTTGCATCGAAATAGATCAAACGGAATTTATGGTTACACAACAGAGCTTGAAAAAATAGGGAATGCTCTAAGACATGCTCTAAGTAAGTTGAAAAGTCTCAAGATGGTGGCTGATATGACTGGGCATCTGGTTCAATGCTAAGGTCATTTCTACTCCAAACTACTAACATCAAAATCTTCAAAACGTGCCAGTACTTATACAAAGTAAATCATATTTCAGTAAATTGACACATTTAGCTGAAAGACAAAATATCAGGCTTTTGCCATAGATATGTCAGTTCACTAAAATCTAATTTATCTGGTCGTGAACATACGCTTATATATTTTGAAGATTTTAGTCTTAGTTACAATCTAACCCCGCTGTGAGGGTCAATAGCACTACAAATAGTCCAAATATGTAATCACCTGCACTTAATGCCCATTTTTTCATAGCGTTGTCAGTGCCTATTCTACTCAAAAAATCATTCCGATTATTTTCTATGAGATTAAGTCATTATCTTCATTGTTTTGATATGTTTAGCACTATATATATTAATTAATACATCTCCAAAAACACCAAACCAACGCAACGCAAATGAGTTCTTAATGTCATCACTGAAGAATTAGATTTGATAGTTATTTCAATTCATTTAATGTGCCTGTTTAGCATTGTGTGTTATGATATGTTACAAAAAGAAGATCAAACAGCCATTCTCGCTGAGAGATTATTATCTATAAACAGTCATCAGGACTAATTTGTTTCAACGTGGATTTGTTTTGGGGAAATAAAGACCAGCCAACATTTAGATTAGACCCTAAACACAATCAATAAACAATAAATATAATGAATATAATATAAGAGAATGATGTAAAAAAAAAGTGAACCAAATTCGACTTATTTGTTGATGGTGTTGGTCTGTGTTTGAGGTTAATGATGATTTTGGTGATGATTCAATTTTTTAATATTTCTTTTAGAAGAGTCACTTTATTTATTTTTTTCTTGTTATTGTTTCTGTGTTAATGGGACCAAATAATTTACGCGTAACGCGTTTAACGTGTATCGAGGTGATTCGTGATGTTTTTGTCTGATTAAAGACATCATTACGTTCATCAGTGCTCACTCAATCTCCCAAACTGAGAAGCTGAACCTCTCGTGGAAGGATGTGATTACACCGACATAAAGTTAATGAACGAGGCTTTTATACAACAATGTCTCGCTATTATCCACTTTTCGTTTGTCGATCGATCAAACTTTTTGTGTTACATCTAGCGCAGAATCGCATTCTTCTCAAAGCCCAAGTTCCATTGTCGATCTTTCGTTCTTTTGCACTTTTGTTTCATTTATTGACAATCACAATTGTTTTCTTTCTTTCCGGATATTAATTCCTGCTTTTCGAACTACGCAAGGCACTCGGCGACAGTAACAGAGCCCAGGCTCGCTCGCTATTAACTCGTAATGTTTACCAGAACACAGACTACGTTACACCAGTCAGTGTAATAGGGAGACAATGGTAGATAATGCACACTAATGCTTGGAATGCTTGATGCGCGATCTGCGAGCAACTCCCTCAATATTCTGTCAATTACGTGCAAGGTGGGGTAGAAGTGTGATATCGTATCATAACACCACGTTGCAACGTATACTGGTAAATGGCTCTATCTAGTAGGCCTACATCAAACGGATGTTTTGTGCACTAGAAGATTAGAGATCCCATCTTGCATTTTTACCCTAGCTGTTTACAAATATCGGTGTCGAACGCTGCTTTTGCTTTGAGTACTTCCAAGGACCTTCTGTGCCGTGACATGAGACCAAAGAGCCTAGGGCGGTGTGGGGCGGATGGGTTCTCGTTAAAATTGAATGTATAGCTACCCGAACGCGATCCAGCCCCGCTGCTGGTGCCCTGCTTACTTACGGCCTTCGGTCCCTTGAGTGCAGAATAAAAAGATCAAAGATGAAATCCAATAGGATCGTCCTTATTTTTTTCTTATTAAAAAAACGGGAGGTAAATAAACACAGGCACAAAGCGATAACAACAAGAACAGCAACAACAACAGCAGCTGCAGTAGACGCATCTAATAGACAAATTTTCTCAGAGGGGAAAAATGATATATCTATTACAGTGCACGTTGTAATTGAGACATAATTGCAATGGTTATTTAGGTGGACAATGTCTTTCATGAAATTTAATTTTTTTTTTAAACGAGAACCGCTAAGAGTAGGAGCAACAGAGTTCAAAGATGTATCCTATTATGGATATTAAAGAGATGCTTCGATTCGAACACTGAGTTTAAATATCGCGAATATTGTTGTGATGGTAGACTTTGGTAAAGGGTTTATAAATGTATTTTCCATTTACCCCTGCTTTATTCTTTAAAAGAATAGATTAGCGTTTCTATTGCTTTTTACATTTTTTTTTCATAATATATATATATATATATACATTCATAAGTAAACTTATACTTTAATATAGATAGATGGGTGGATGGATGAATGGATGGATGAATTGATGAATGGATTGATGGATGGGTGGACGGATGGATGGATGGACCGATAGATGGATGTAGGTGTGAATTTTTTACTCACGAATTTAGCCACTGATGCCACAAGATAACAGGCAAAGACAGTGATATATTACCTCTTATACGCGCTTTTTAGTGGGCGTTCTCGTGGAATTTTAAGTCTGTTTACTGTTTGTTTTATAATCATTTCTCTCTTCAATAATTTGCTTATTATTATTAGCCGCTCAAAAGCGGACAAAAAACGTTTCGAATTTAAATGTTTTCAAATACGCCCTGCAGAGTGATATTTGTTATTGTTCATTGGCTTGTGTTTCCAAGGAACTAATGAAAATAGTTCTGTTTATGTTTAGCGTGTCCTGTGAACGTTTGGGGAAATGAGCATCATGCGAACACGCCTTTAGTTTGAAGCTGAGTGATAAATGCACTGCGTGAGTAGAGCAACTGATTGACTGCTTCTCGCATCGCGTTGTTGGACAACTCTGATGACTGTGTCCTTGACTACCCAGCCTGTTAACAGTTCCCATCCATCCATCACCCTGCCCCACACCCAATCTCGCCCTTTCCCCGGCCATCACCCTCATGACCAGAAGTCCAAAGCCTTGAATTAAATTAATAAATTATACTATTGACACTAATAATGAGAAAAACATTGAATTTGATATTGAAAGTTTCATGTTTATAAGGGAGAAAAATGCAAACGTCTGATGTGTTTTGTCTTTTCAGTTTGAAATATTTGCTTGTATGCTGAAAAAAATCGATACATTTAAGGGACTGGTTGATGAATAAATAAATTCGTGTTTGGTTTCGGTTTTTTTGTTTTCTTCTTTCTTTTTTTTTTGCTTGGGGGCGGGGCTGGTACTTTTTTCTTTGTTTGGTTTTTTTTGGGCGGGGGGTTGTTTGGGGGGAGGGGGGTTGTTTGGGTTTTGTTTTTTTTGTTGGCTGTCATTAAATGGAAACGGTTTACAATCAGATACGGCACGGAATTGAATTAAAAACAGTCCTGGATCCCTTGACAAATACTGAGAGATTTAAATAAACTCCAAACTTGCATTTTTTTTTTTCAAAAAGCGTAGGTATGCAATAACCAATCAAGAAAACGGCACCTGTTATAGATAACTAACTTGTTTTATCACTATATTATAGATTTTACACTGACTAGGAAGATCAGTACCTAAAGCGTCCGCCTCGGAACTGGCAGGTAGAGGGTTCATACCTAAGACGTTAAAATCTAACGTACTCGGAGTTAGTTATGAAAATAGTGCAAAGATAGGTTGGCCATGTTTCGGTACACTGTGGCTGGTATTCTGGTAAAACTTTGACTGGGACTTCCGTTGCAGAACGTGTCCATCTGAGTACCGTCTATGACGTGACTTTGATTGTGTGAAAAGTCGAATAGGCAACAAACTACCGACTACAGAGACCGAAGTTTATCTTTGAAGGCTAAAAAGATAAGTCTTTATCAAACTAAGTTTACACGATAGTACATATTGAAATAGACAAGTGCCAGTGTTCTGCCCGCGCCAAAGGCCACTTCGTATTTTTGGAGGTCTTTTCTTTTAAATATTGTGATATTGAGACATTTTATTTCACAATAATGATTGAATTTCCTTTTAACAAACCTGAGCGTTTGTTTCATTTGGAAGATCAAATTGTATCGTTTAGGTAATTTCTTGTCAATTCAATGCTATGACTTATACCGTGAACACTAATCATCCCAAATATGATAATGGCATACTAATACATGTATGTATTATATCATATTATGTTAAATGGATAATTTTCTTGCTTCTTTGTGGCGGCCCGCAATGAAAATCCTTTGCCATGGGTCAACTATGTTCTACAAAGTAAGATGTGGACGAATGGGAGAATACACTTTCATCCCAGCGAACCGCGAGTCGTTTAATTGGTAGCAATATTTAGTATGACAAAATTTGTAAGATAAAATGTAGAGTAGTACACGAGTGTAAAAGATCAGTATTTACAGATGCCTAACTTGATTCATGATCTTTAAACAAATATTACATCATCATTTGAAAGCATATTGAATAGAGGGCAAGAAAAAATCAATGAGTTCACTGGTAAATTCAATTAATTGGAGATGACGGAAAAACAAGGGTGAGAATAGTCGAGTTTTAGCGGCTGATGACGAGGCAAATGATACAATCGATCAGAAATCCTGCGAGTAAAGTGATGAGACCGAGGAGAGAGAAATAACAAGGATCCATTAAAAATTCACTGGCTATCTTGAACGAATCTACCAAACTCGAGTCAAACAGTGCGCCAGTGCGGTGCAACTACATGATGAAATTGATCTCCAATAGCTACACTTAGGAGGCGAGGTGGTTAAACTGGTAGGGCCACAGCACAGGGGATACCCGGGTCCGACTCCTACAGACCGAGGATGTATAGACTATCAATGAGCTGGAGGCCCTCTTTATAGAGGAGCGGGTGGCTATATTGGTAAGCTCGCAGTCCCGTGCTGTCAACCAGGCGATGGGTGCCGTGGCATGGTCCTTAGTTCCCGGCAATTCAGGTTTTCCTTGAGCAAGGAAATTTACCACAAATTGCCTCCCCCCACCCCCCCCCCCCTCACCAGGTTTAAAATGAGGACAAGTCCACAATTTAGCTTTTGGATAGTAATCGGGGATCGACCAGCGTCCTCTTCAGAGCATGGCAGCCATTATCACTTCAGAAATCTAAATAAGCTCCAGCTCTAAGGGATAGTAAGCTCTAAAAATTATTTTAAAAACAATTTTTGAGGGAGAAGCCTCTGACAGGAATAAACCAGCGTCTATCTTTTGTTTCAATTCAGTGTCTCAACATAAAGCATGTTGAATAGATTTAATTTCAAGACTGTGTAGAGTCAAATTCAAGTAGGAAGAAAAACGCTCACTCTGAATAAATAATTTTTTACTTCAAGGACAGTGTTTGAACTAATGACTTACCGGTTACAAAGCGATCGCTCTTCCTGTTGAGCTCCGGTACCTCTGTACATGATACTATTCAAGAAGTAACCTGATTATTGCAACCTCTTAAAGAGAGAGCCGGCGACCGGTTTTTAAATCCATTCAGAAAAAAGTCAAAGGCCTGCTCAAACTAATTCTTACAAAATCCATTATTAAATTTGAAACATTTTCCCACACATATCTATCTATCTAGATAATCTTGATAGATAATAGTGTTGTTTCAAAGCAAACAAACGGACCTTCTTAGAAAACAACAACAACAACAACAACAAAAACGAGAGTAAAATGTTTTCTTGTTGAAATTTCATAGGAATTAAGCATCATTTATTCCAGTTTAGCGAGACGCCCTGATGCAGAAAGACTGATAACATTATCCTTCCACAGACAATGCCATCGAAAGCCCGACCGACCTCTCAAAAGATATCATGATCCCATCTTCCAGTAATCGGAAATAGGTGTACCATGGCTGGCTGGTTCAGCCATCAGTCTCATGATCAACGAGTCGTTCACTGGATGCCCCGCTGTTCTGGTCGTGAAGAATTTGGCATAAACTACTGATAAATGAATAAGCATCATCGTTATTGTAATAATCGTCGTCATCGCCATCAGCAACATCTCAAACCATTATCATCGTGATCATCATCAACATTATTATCTTCAAGTGCCATGCGTGTTCACCAAAGTTTTCATTGACATTTTCTGCCTCTAGACTCATTGCGTTTGACGTCATTATCACAAAATGTTTTCATTATGCCATGCCAGCAAGAACAACAATAGTATTAAATTGTTTTCCCGACCCAATTACAGTTGTGTGTATGTTTGCAATGCTGGTATTAATGGGAGCATTTTGACCCAACGCATGCAGTCTTTCCTTGGTCACAGTGGTAACATCAAAATGGACGCCAAGCCTGTGATGAAATGGGGGAAAATGGGTATTATTTAATGGACAAGTAAAGGAAAGAGACAAGAAAGATACAGTCAACGTTTCGGCCTAAGGCATTCACAGGATAAAAGACAAACAATTATATCAAATTATTCATGGGAGAAATGGTATTCAGCTCTGATCTGTCGCTCTGTTTATTGGTGAAAGAAATGAGGAAAGAAAGAAAGAAGGGATGAAGTATTATGGCGGTCCCATTCTGTCAACTTGCTGGTGGGTTGTTGTCTTTTTAAGGCTCTTTTGACCACAAGGACGGAGCACTCTACAAGTTAACGATTTGCCCAAAAGATAAACGGATGGCTAACACGAATATTAGGGCTCACACGAATATCAGGGCTCACATGAATATTAGGGCTCACATGAATATTAGGGCTCACATGAATATTAGGGCTCACATGAATATTAGGGCTCACATGAATATTAGGGCTCACATGAATATTAGGACTCACGTGAATATTAGGGCTTACATGAATATTAGGGCTAACACGAATATTAGGGCTAACACGAATATTAGGGCTCACATGAAATATTAGGGCTCACATGAATATTAGGGCTCACATGAATATTAGGGCTCGCACGAATATTAGGGCTCACATGAATATTAGGGCTCACACGAATATTAGGGCTCACATGAAATATTAGGGCTCACATGAATATTAGGGCTCACATGAATATTAGGGCTCACACCAATATTAGGGCTCACATGAATATTAGGGCTCACACCAATATTATCCCCAGTCACTGAAGTATCATCATCATATACCTATAACACCGATGTGGTGCTTCGAGCAGCAACAAAAACTCTCGATTCATCTCGATCTTGCGCTATTCTCATCACTGAGCCCTATGTCTGGTTTAATGTTTTCATCTCATGTTCTTCCGTCCTTCTTCAAGTTTTCTTGGGCCTCCCATATTTTTTTCCTACTGGTGTCCAACGCATTGCCATTCTTGCAAGAGCATCCGCTGTCCTTCTTAATACATGCCCAATCTATGTTCACTTCTTTCTCTTGATAAACTCCAGTTTATCCACTTGACTTGTCTGCCGTTATAGATCCTCATTGGTGATTGAATAAATTAATGATTACTGTTCCGATAGTCCCTAGCACCTTGCGGTACATACAGCTGATAAAATGTCGACTTGTGCGTCCTAAGTATGTCACGCCAGGGACTCAAAACTTCGACCTACTTTTACCGAAGCGGAAATTCTACCCATCGAGCTATGGTTCATGTTTATTGTATCTGTGCGTTGCATTGTTGTAAGACCAGTATCACGGAATAGAGTCTAAATGTAAATTCTCGTAACAATGCCATCATTGTCCTTCACACAAAGCTTAAAGATAGTGTCATCTTTAAGAGGAAAATAAAAAAGTGTCAAACCAGAGTTGCTGGCATAAAATAACATGTTGTGATTATGACGCCAAACGCTATGGCTTTTTTGTATTGATCCAAATGTCGCTAGAATTCCTTGCAATATTTTTTTTAGATTGTGATTGTGAGCTCACTGTCTCAATACACGAGTAAAATTGTTGCCAACTTTATGAGAATCAAAAACAGCGGAGGCAGGATGGGGACAATGTTGGGGCATGGGTGGTGGTAGGGGTAGTGGTGATGCTATTGCAGTCCATTCGCGCTCCTCAATTATTTATCAACCTTCAGACATTCCACCCGCTCTCGAAGGTTGATCTTTTATTCAAAGCGATTAAAACCACATAGAAAAACAATGGTTTTATGACAACGTCTGGGTTATAAAGCCCTATTTCGTGTTTATCGGCATTTTACATTCTAATGAATGGAGTCTTGGGGAGATATGGATGAATAAAAGATGCTCTCTCCTTTCTTTCACTTCGGGCAGGTTTTCTTGTTGACAACAAGATGGTGTTCGAGGAGTCGAGTAAGGGGAAACAATCTTAATGTGAGCAATGCATTGGTTCTTGGTTTATTGATGACGATTCCCAGAGTAGTGTCCCTTTGGTCGATTCATAGAACAACATCATCAGCACAAACATCAAAGTGTGGATGAGAAATTAAGCGCGGAATTGTCATTGATGTCAACATTCGTCCTATAGAACGACTTAACGGGCTTTTGGCTCTATTGAATAAATTCAATCGTAAACTGAATTCGACCAATGATCTCCACAGCTCAAGAACTGGTTAAAACTGTTGACGTGATAATAACGTCAATGTATTTTGGTATGTTGATAAGACGGGGGCAATACATATCTACATCCTTTTTTGCCAGGATAATTTCGATAGTTCAAGACGGGTTCAGTGGGATGGTGTACAATATATAGAATGTTGTTATGTTTGGAAAATGAATTTGGATTGACAATGTTGAATTTGAATTTGACTCAACTGTTGTTATATTTGCTCTGGGAAAGGCGCAATTTATGATTGTGTCTAACCTGTTTAGGCATTGATTGTTTTAAGGGTGGCTCACGTATGTTTATCAAAAATACACACACACACTTGCTGTTTTAAAAATCGTTTCCATTTTTCAACTGGATGCACCAACGTAGGAATAGATTTCTTTGTGCGACAAAGTTCTTCCATCCCATTTCCAAATTTCCCAAAGAATAAAAAAGACTCACTCATTCATTTACTTTTACGCAGCAGTATCTTTTCCTGTTTGATTGACTAGTTTATTTGGTTGATAGATTGGTTGTCACCAATCTAACCCCTTTTTATTCAACAGGCATAAGTATTATTTTCTTTTTACCGTCTAAATTATGTTCTCGTAGCTAAAACAAATAAACCCATTATAGGCAAAACAATAACGATAGTACAGTATAGTTAGAAACCATTGCATGGAGTTGGAGGGGGTGGGTGGTCGTAAAGAGATACAACAGGAGTGAGGGTGAAGTGGGCATACAGACGTGGTCTTGTTCATCGTCAGCCCGAAGGTATGTGCGTCGCTCCTCGCCCTATAGAAATGTTACATACACGGACGAGCTCTCGGCCGTTTCCTGCTGCCCCGAGATGCCCCGAGCGAACTTTTCGGCAGACATTGATTTCCTGAACTCTGCCGCCTTAATCCTTGATCCTCTATTATATCATATCATATTTTATTATTTCATATGATGAAATTTTATATTATTATATCATATCCTATCATATTACATTATATGATATTATATGATATTTTACTATATTATGTTATATCATTATATTATATATTTATATTAGACTATATTATATTATATCATGTTATATTATATTATATTTTAGAGCCATTCCTGGTTTGTTTGATTATATTTTTCTTCTCCTCTTCTTCTATGAGTGCGTGACATCTGTGTTTTTATTAGTATTAGTGTTTTTCCCCAAAAAAGCTTTAGACCCATTGACCTGCCTGTTGTATTTGGTCACCATGCACGATGGACCCCAGACATTTGACACATTTCTCGTCTCCTTTACATCATCATCAGTCCCTAATTTCATGGTTGTATGCACGCTCTGTGGGCCAAAGGCATTGATATTGATAATAAATCTTTGGTTTTCGACCTACATTTTTCTGTCCACGATGTTTAAATGCTTTTCCTCTTTGTCACTTTTTTTGAGTTTGTGTGTCCTGCTTAGAGTTCCTCTTTGTCACTTTTTTGAGTTTGTGTGTCCTGCTTAGAGTTCCTCTTTGTCATTTATTTATTTTTGTGCTTGTGTGTCCTGCCTAGAGTTCCTCTTTGTCACTTTTTTTGTGTTCGTGTGTCCTGCTTAGCGTTCCTCTTTGTCACTTGTTTGTGTTTGTTTGTCCTGCTTAGAGTTTACTACCCACATTATGCATTTTGGTCAAGGGAGACCGAGGATATTCGAGACCCCTTTGTGTAAAAAGAAATGCTCAGTCTTTCTGAATAGCAAGTGACCCTGTAGTCAGATACGACAGTGTAAAACACGAGGCATGACCATAAGTCTGTTAGGACGACAGGAAGGACTAAGACTAAGCTGGCATAATATGGAATATTATTCCAAACAGCTGTGCGTGTATACTTGTTTGGAGAGCACTGGAGAGAGTGCTGGAAAAAGTAAGGTGATAGATAAAACTAAACGAGAAGAAACAGAAGTAACGCCCATCAGAGGCACCCGCCATTGCCCGGTACATCATTCTTCATGAGTTGTGTGTGCATCGCTACAACTGGCTGATGCTCAAGAGCGGATCTCGCAAGCCTCACCATCATGGGATAGCTCAATCGTAGTGAGAAACTATGGTGGCTATCCATGGTAATCTCGTTCGTTCCATGAGCCTTAGTTTTGAATGTAAACTCTATACCCCCACCATCATCATCAATATTATCATTATAATTTCATTGTTATCAGGATCACCACTATCATTCATATTCCTTTTTTTTCCTTCATATAATTGCATATCGATTATTATCATGATACAGTATTTCTGCTTTCTGCCCCCTCCCCTCCCCCAAACACCCCCCCCCCCTCTCTCTCTCTCTCTCTCTCTCTCTCTCTCTCTATCTATCTCGTTTTTTCTCTCTCTCTCTCTCTCTCTCTCTGTTCCACTGTCTCTCTCCCACACTCACTGTCTCTCTCTCTCTCTCTCTCTCTCTCTCTCACACACACACACACACACACACACACACACACACACAAACACACACA